>JACBWW010000218.1:0-68295 GCA_020086605.1 Lanius collurio | reverse complement strand
TGCTTTCCACAATCATCTTCTTCAAACTGAATATCCTGTGGAAGAGCCAGTACATAGTACATTAAATTTCTTCTGGGAGGAACTGATGGATGGTTCTGTCACATGATGCTTACTTACATGCACAAGCAAACCCTGAGCTCACCTTAAAATGGGAAGGCATCTTTTTCTGATTTTTTTTAGCCATACCACTGATAATTTTCATAGCTTTGTCATTTTTTCCTTGAGATATCAGCCACCTGGGAGACTCTGGGAGGCACCTACAACGCAAGTAGATGCCATTATATAACAAAACATAAAGCCTACCTATTCTCCCATGCACGGAGACTTTGGAGGGATTAAATAGAGGCAGATGGATTTTTTTTTTTAGTTGGGTGGGTTTCGTGTGCTGCGTCCCACTCCCCCAGTATAGGGAAAAGTACTATATCCCATGGCTGATATTGGAAGAGGAACAGTTGAGGTAGTAGCTTTGGTCAAAGAGGAGTTTACTAAAGATAAGTCAAGGAGGGGCTTTGAGTGAGAGCGGTGCTCTCATTTTATCCAGCCCATTCACCACAAACTAGCACCTCTTAGGGAGCCATTTTTCACTTCTGCCATTACAGGTTAAGAAGTAGTAAACAAGTTAGACCTGGCTTACCAATTCAAAAATACGGAAGAAGGAAGGCAACAAATTTCTTTCTACTAGTCCTAACCCATCCAGACAATTTCTCAAATCCAAAGCATTCAAACCAGAAAATATCAATTTAAAAAAGAAGAGAGAAACTAAAATGAAGGAGTACCCAAGTGCTTTTTTTTTTGGTTGGACAGCAAAAATCTGCAACTTTTTTCATTAAAAGAGCATGCTAACAACCTGTTATATAAGCATTAGACAATCTCTCAGTAACCATATTTTCAATGTAAGGCCAACCAAGTTATGCCAAGGCACCTATATTCTTTTATGAAATGCTTTAAGAAAATAATAAATTATATTATTCCACTTTTTCTCCAGTGTTTTTCTAAGTGGTCTTTTTTTTAAACACAATGTCAGGTGAGGAGCACAGGCTAGGATTCAACAAGATCCCAGTTGCTGAGGGGTCCCATTTCCCTCTCCTTTTTGCTGTGAACCTCCTCTTCGCACCAAGAGGTGCACGCGACCAAAAAGGAACTCCCCGTCTCTCTCAGTATCAAGCCTTGGGAAGCAGGAGAAGCTGGCGGTTTTTGGGTCAACAAAAGGGCGCTTACCAGTAGTAGAGCAGGAGGAAGCAGGTCGGCAGGGTGACAGTGAGCTGCAGCCACCGCCAGTGAGGGATGGCGTAAGCCACGGCATCGAAGACCAGGAGCCCGACGGAGAAGGCCGCCTGGTAGAGGATCCCCACCGTCCTCCGGTACTGCGGGCCGACCACTTCTGTCACTGCAAACGCACACACAGGCAGGTGAGCGCCGTGGGGGCTCCCCGCAGGAGAAACCTGCTACAAGGGGACACTGGAAGACCAGCACTACACAGTAACACCTTGGAGAAACCTTGGTAATCATGGGCTTCCCAGCATAATGCTGCCAGACATAATCCCCTGGTTTGCTTTTCTGGCACGTTAAGTCCAGCAGGGAAGAAAACACTGCTGCTGGCAGTACACTGGCCTGAGACATCCAGGAATGTCTTCTGCTGAGGAGATCTCTGAGTAAATCAAGCATTCGTACAGACAGATTTTGTTGTGAAATTTATGCCAACATACATAATGTCTCCAACTCAACAACAAAGCTGAATATTTAGTGTCTTAAGCACAGCATTTCAGCCTGCATCTCACTCCAAGGATATAAGGAAAACCTGTTTCACAGGACAGCACAGAGCTCCCAGACCAGGATGGCATCACGATGCATCTACACTTTGCAACTCGGCATCACAGCATCACATCACACATTAAGTCTTGTTAATACAGAGTTAAAAGTAACTATTCCAGCCGGGAGGCAAAAGCATACTCAACATTTTGTGTGCAGTTGTGTGATTCCAAGAAAGGAAACTCATTAGAAAGTAAGTAGTAAGGAAATAATTAGCAGTCAAAGGAACTGCTGAGTTTTGGAACCACAGATTAGCTAATGCTGCTCAGCCAAATAACGCACAAAGACATCTCCCCAGGCTCGGTAGAACTAAGCCAGAAGCAGCTGAAGGGCAGACAAGTGCCCCAGCAGAGCAGGACAACAAAGTTGTTCTGTCCTTGTATCCTTCCCTGGATATTCAGTATTGGCTGCCCTTAGGGAAAAGATGAAAGTTTAATGTTGCTCTGGGGCTGCTTCTGGATAGTATTTTTTTCACGAGAGAGTTTCAAGAGAATTCAGGAGTAATAAGATGTAACAGAGAAAATATCAGGCTGGGGCAAATCATTGTCCTGAAAAGGACTTTGTGCTCTAAAATGGCCTAAAGTTCCCCAGAAGAGGGAATGAAGATTTCATATGTGCCAGGAAAAGATTTAAGAGGCCAAGTGAGCATCCAGAAATGCACAGGAAGGAATAATCATGTCTTAGCAGAAGACAGTCTGGACTGTGGGATAGGTACTTTTATTTTATTTATATCAGACATCTGGATCACTGCATTAGCAAGATGCCCCCACTGAAAGGACTTAATGGAAGTTTAGGGCACTGACTTTTACATTTTCACCACTATAACAATGAACTGCATCTCTCAGAGACATTTGGTAGAGCCATCTGATATCCTAACCCAGCTAAGGTTCTATCAGTCAGGTTTAAAAATATTTAATCTGCTGCTTTAGTGATTGCTTGCAGTTGGGTATTTTGGGCAAGAGAGTGAACACCACTACAGAAAAATCAGAGAAGTCTCAGGAAGCTCTACCCTGGACCAGAAAATTGTCCTGAGATGGCCACCCAGTCGTGCCTCACCAGCAGACACAGCTGGTGCAGGGCACTGGGAGAGGCATCCACACAGTCTGGCTCTTCCACTGCTTGGCCTTCACTCAGACCAGTGGATACACACAGGTACACAAGCACCTTGTCTTTTTATCAGCAGGTATATGCTATTCTTTAAAGTTATTTTTAGATTCTGAAGCCTCTGTTTGCCCCTTAATGCTCTTCATGCCATAAAAATGCCACAAGTTTTCCCCACCCTCTGCCTGCTTCTTTAATGGCCTCCTCTGTCACCATCCTGTCACTGCCCGGGCTGGAGGGGCTGTGGTCTGCTAGGTCACCTTCGCCAGCCAGAGCCTGCTGAGAGGAAGAGGAGCCATGGGGCCCAGATAGATCTGCAAAAGTGAGCTGTACCACAGGGGAAAGCCTATCTCTACGCCAGATCCCTAATATACCACCACTTGCTCTAGCTTTGAAGGTTACTGCTGTTTCTCCCTAATGACAGTGTTTGAAAACATCCTGAGAAGTCAAAGAGGGAGAAAACTCCTCAATAAAACACTGTGTGAGGCATTTTTTTAAATGTCTTTTCTTCAAGTGTTTTGGAGTTGAGCTTATTTCCTTCATCTTCTGCAGCTAGTCTTGCTCCTGGGAGAAGGTCCTGAACTCACCCAGGATGTAGCCTGCAGTCCAGCAGCCCTTGCTGACCAGCCCTTGCAAGAACCGGATGATGACTATCCACAGGTAGGTGGGCACGAAGACCAGAAGGATTCCACACACAATGTTTGCAAGAATTGTTGTTAAAAGGCAAAATTTACGGCCAAACCTGGGTTGGAAAATAATAAGCATGAAGCAAACCACTAGTCATGGAAGTATTTTAAACTAGTAAGAGTTTCGTGTATCCTTGGGGAAAAAATCCAATTTTGCTATGCAAAATAGGACATGTTTTTTATTCTTCGCCCATTACTCACTTATCTGCTTTTCTATTCCATGAAAAGTTACTGTGCCAGTTGCTCTGCAATTCCACAAAAAAATTTCAGAAAAAATAGTCCCACGTTTACGTATACTACATTGGGAGTGAAAAATAAGTATGGGTTAATATTATGATTCTGATATTATTTTCCTGTGCACCAGATTTATAAAGGATTTATTTACCACAACGTTAACAACTCTAGTAGTGTATGGATCTCCTTGTGAGTGGGCTGCATTTCATAGCTGGAGCAACTCAGAGCCTGCTGTACTAACAGTGCTAGGCAAAGGGCTCTCAAGTACTAGCATTTGTTTCTCTTTAACTCCAGGTGTCTGAGCCAGGGACTCTGACTCTGCTGGCTCTGAACAGGGAGCTAAAGGGATTATCTGCTTTTTCACAGTGACTGCTGCTGCACACATTTGGCACTCTGTGCCAACTACTTCCAAGCTTCTCCAAAAGAAGCAAGATGTTTCCAAGCTGTAGCCACACAGAGTGTGACAGATTAAGGGGCAGCTCGAAACCAGCACTTCCTGGCTTTGGTTAACACCTAAGGGCTCTGATGTGGCACAGTAGGAAGTTTGGGGTGCATAGTTCTAAAATAGTCCTCGTGGGCTCTGCAGGACTTGCTGAGCAGGTCTGTGCTAACCACCAGGTATAACCTAAAAGGTAGGATACCGGCTCATGCTGCAACTGAATATCCATGGGGATGACCCTCTTTCAGAAGAGCAGAGATGGTAGCAGTTGCACAACCTTTTTCCAAGTATGGCTGCTGAACATGGATAAGGGAGGTCAGAGGGTTTTACTGTCAGTCCACACATACCTGTCTGCAATGTAGCCAATGTTTATGGAGCCAATAAAAAACCCAGCATTCACAGAAGACTGAAAGAGATCCAACTTCCAGGAGTCCTCACACACCAGGTCAAACTAAAGGAGCAACCACAGAGACAGTGAAATGAGGAGCTGGCTCACATCCACAAGTCTCCTTCACTTGAGTTAAAGATTTAAACTTGTTTCTGGGTCAATGCCTGTTGTGTCAGCATACAGAAATCCTACTAACTTAGCTAATTATCCAACATTAAAAACTGGAACAAGCCCTTAAGCAGTTTACTGGCATTTCCCATTCATGTCTCATCTTCATCTTTTCTGGAAAGAATGTGAGATACTGTCTGTCAAAACTGGCACCCTAACCTGTGTTGGCCCTCATTGATCAAATAAGCCTGATCACCTGGAGTTTTTCAAACAGCTTCTTTTTGTGGCTGATGGTGAACATTTCTAAGCAGTTCTTGTTGCCTCATAGCCTGGCATGGCACAGAAGTACCTGCAGGCCACACAGGACTCAGTGTAATGCCTTTACTAAAAGTATCCTAGATGCCTTCAGAAGCCTACCTTGTCCCGCTTCCCATGGAGCACTGGCCTCCCGGAGGAGGGTGGAAGTATCTGCATCTGCCCTGAGGCACAGATTTTACGTGCTTCTGTGTTTGTTAGACATAGAGGGGAAAGAATACTGACTACCACCATCTTTGCAGCGTTGGTGGAAACATTTGGTAGAATTTTCTATGATGAAACCAAGCTTGTAATCACAGTTACTGGTTTATTCTTAAAGCACCTAAACTGCTAAAGTACAATTTTCAGTTTATTCACTCCTTCTGAGAACACAAAAGTCATTGGCTTTTCTACAGTTTATTCCTGACTAATACTGTTTTATTGTGGGAAACAATTACCTTTCGCCCACACTGATTTTATTTGCAACCAACTTTAAAAAACTTTATTCATTAAAAAAAAAAAAAAAGGAAGAAAAAAAAAAGGGGGGGTGGAGGAAAGAAATTAGGATCTCTGCATTGGCCAGTTTTGTTTGCAGCACTGCAAGCCGCACTGTTTACACAACTTCAAAAATTGGACCTCTCATGTGACAGGAATTTCATTCAGAATTGGACTTTATCTACCTGGGGATTTATTTGCTGAAGCATGCTTTGCTCCCTAGCTGGAGATATAAGCCTCCTGAGCAGCCAAGGCAACACTTCACAGCAAGGACAGAGGGAAGATGACTCGTAAGGCCCCCAGCACAAGTTCACAGTGAGAGACAACCCCTTCTCCAGGTAAGCAGGCAATATTCTAACACAGCCAAGGCTCCACCGACCCTCTCCCACACCCCTCACCTTGTCTGTAACAGAGGGGACAGGGCAAAGGGGGCTGTTTTTACCTCGGTGACGAGAGAGCTCCCTGGGGAGTCGTAGACCCAGCCATCCCTGCAGGGCCCGCGGGGCACGGTGCTCCCACTGCCCACCAGGCTGCCCAGGGGGTCACTGCAGCTGATGCCTGTGGCGTTCCAGTCCACCTCGTACCTCCTGCAGCGGCTGTCAAAGCCGGCCCCGTGGCCATCCCACTCGGGAACTGTGTGATTCAGCTGCTCCTCCAGGCTCCAGCCACACCTCTGGCTCAGCTCAGCCACCCCGGGGCTGAAGCACCGATGCTCAGGAATGAACCCGAAGAAGACAACCCCCACGTACACTGGGGTGAAGGAAGCAGATAACAAACAGAGGACAAAAAAAGTTTGCTTCTGAAACCTGTCAAACTCTCCAATGTGCTCTAAAATGTCATCTAGGGTTGGCATTTTGGCATCAAAACCACCTCAAAAACCTCAACTAGGTCCTCTCTGCAGCACTGATATATTTAGTTGGCAGCAAAGCTACTTAAGTAACAAAGATATTTGACCAAAAGTCAAGACTAACTCTATAAATTATTAAACTACATGTTGCAAGCTTTATTTTTTAGGTTTCATCTGAAATCAGACCTTAATTCACCCAGGGAGAATTTGCATTTAACCCCTAATCAGAGCACTTATATGTTCCCGTTGTCTGGAAAAACTCCTATGGGTCACAGCCCTTCAGTTTTTGTTGGGGGTTTTGTTTTTTTTTTAATTAGGCAAGTCAGCTCCTCAAATAATAGGCATTTTTTAAGAGCAAACACAGATGGAAAATTCTACCAACATACGAGCAACACATGGGTTTAGTGCAGAGTGGCTGGGCACCACATGTGAACAAAGCTTCTTAACCAGAATCTGTAAAAAACAGGTGGGTGCACTCTGAAAAAGAAGTGTCTCTATGTTGAGCCACATAGCAGTAAAGGAAGAGCTTTCCTGAAAACTCCTGTATCATGTGTGCCTCACCTCTCACCCTCCACACTCTTCCACTCCCAAGGAAAACCTCTCCCCACTTGTATCAGGGAATACAATTTTTACCTGACCATATTTTTGCAGTGATACAAAAGAGAAAAAGCATTCACTACAAAATTAGGTACTGGGAATAGCTGTGGGTAGCCACAATATACAGTATCTATGGCCAGAACACCTATTTTTTTTACCACAGAAGACCTAAAGTTCATTGCAGGCGCCTCAAATAAATGCAGTTATATCAGGCTCTAGTGGTACATTGTCCTGCCCATGGATAGATACCAACTACTCCCATATCTTTTGCTGACAACAGCAGCCTTCCATCAGAAAGAAAAGCATAAGTGAAGGCAACATTTAAAAGACATGAAAAAAGTGAAAAACTGTCTGGAAACCAATTTGAATAGCTTAGGCAACATTGAAAAAAATTTAAAGACACAGAACACTCCAAAATAAACCAGAAAAACAGCTTGAAGGCAATTCTGGCCCAGGCATTGAAACAGAACTTGGTCTCACTGCTCATCAGCTACAACCAACAGTGGCCTGACCAGCTGTGAAAGCTGCTTTGCAGACCAACACTTCAAGATCATTACCCACATCACCCAGACGTAGTTTCTCCTCTCCTGCTTCATCCTCTTCTCCATCAGGAACATCTACACCAAGTTAACAAGAACTCCTCTCCTGGCCACTCACAGCTGTGTCACCCTCAGCCAAGCACAGGCACCACCCCACAACAGACCTTTGGCTCCCTGGCTGCGGGAGTTCTGTGTGGAGCTGGGACGGGGAACGTGGACGCAAAAGTGCGCAGCAGTCACCACGCTGAGAGCCAGTCCCTGCAAGCCTTCCTCAGCAGGAGAATGTGAGCAGTCAAAGCTGTGTGAAGTCAAAGCTTGCTGGGAAGGGGGTGAAGCTAAGGCATTAGGCTGCATCTTAAAAATGCACCCAAAACCCCCTCGTATCTTCCAAGCACTTCCTTTCCAAACAGTTTTATTTAAACAGCTGGTAATGGTGTGTAAAAGTTTCCCTTGAACTATGAAAGTTCGATCCACACTGGGCCAGTTTCCCCCATCTCCCACCATTCTCTCTGCAGCCAGCCCAGAGGAGGCTGGGTGGGAGCATGCCAGGCAGGTGGTTTTCTTAGGGACACTCCCCAAAGAGTCGTGCTACTGACTGGCAAAGTTTCTGCTCCTGGCCCATCCATTTGTACATACTCACCTGGGCCCTGCTATAATCATAACCCTTTCCTCCCTACAGGTCAAGTAGAGTATTATTCTGGGAAAAATTGTCCAGTGAAGCTGGTTATGCATCCAGCTCTCTATGAGGTAAGATTCAGCCAGCCTACCTACAAATGTCCAGGTAAAAAGTGGGCAATAGTTCCAAGACCAGTCACTGAAGTCACTCACTGCAAATTCTGTCATTGATATTGCTCAAATAAGCACCTCCAGACAGAGTAGCACTGTTCTACCTAAGCCTCATCAGGCACAGCCCAAACAGAGACCATGGGATTTCACACAGGAGAAATAATTTCATGCAGTGGGTTCATGGATCAAACAACTCCAAAATGCCAGCTTTGATGACCTGAGGAAGGGAACCGGAATTCTCCAACATGCATTGAGAGAACTGTGTAATGACAACTGACAGTATTAAAAATACACCATCAAGCCTCTGATTTCCCCAAGCTCACTTAACTCTAAATATGAAAAATGCTGATTTAACTTTGAAAAGATGAAGCTTAAGCCAAACTGATTTACAGCTCCACTGGCAACAATACAAGAGGAAGAAGACACAAGTCTGATAAAAGAAAGAACATACCACCAGGGCCTACTTATCTGTTCTGATCTTTGTCATCAAACACTGGTTCTCATTTCGAGTGACACAATTGAGGTATAAATCATCACAGCAGGAAAGGGTCCCACTAGGCTGGTGAGCAGCATACAGAAAAGTGTAAGAAGGATTCCAGACTTGAGATGTGGGATTTGGAATACCCACTTCATATCTTTTATTGAAATTGCTGAATACTTTATATTACACTATTTTGATTCAAAATGGAGTTTTTATAAAAAGAAACCATTGTTGAAACTGAGTAAGCCAGCCAAAAGGAACAACAAAAAGTTTCAAAAAATTCTGACCAATGCATGTTCTTATACAATGCTTTGAAACCCTATCATTGTCCATAATTTTATTTAGGAAACACCTGGAGAAGAGCAAGACTGCTAGAGAAAAACTGACTTGCACTCATTACCAGCAACATTTTAAATCAATGACCATGGCCAGGATCATAGCATATGGACTAGAAACTAGGCTATCAGAAAACATTGGCCCAAATTTATTTTCTTGAAATTAATACCAGAGAGAGGCATTATGCAGACTAGGGCTCCTCTAGTCCTTGGGCTTTTCTTGGTTATGACAAACTGGGTAGTACAGATTGTATTACAGGAACTCTGCCTCTATGTTCTTGAAAACTCTGGTTGTCTGTGCAGTTGGCCTAGTCCAGCTGTAATCAAGGAAAAAAAATCTTTGGGTGCTTGTCAGCTGCTTAGGCAAATACTGATAAAGTCAGTCATATGACCAGTACCAAAACAAAAAAAATACCATGCGAAGAATAGCAACCATTTCAGGCTAAAGCTATACAGAATAGTACCTTTCTGTCCACACCTTTGAACCAATGATCTGCTTAAATTAGAATGGATATTCAAATTTACAGGATAAATTAGACCAGTTCCAAAATTTACATCAAATCATCCCAACACACAAAAGTTATACTTTTCCTTGTCTCACCCATAGAATAATACCCTGCCGGCAGGAAGAACATGTTACTATTAAGCAAACCTGAGTAGTGAGGATCAATAAATACAAGGAGTTAAAACGACAGTAGTCAGGTAACTTGAATCTCAGAAGCCAGGGGCTTCATTGAGCCTTAATCCTTTCCTTTCAGAGGTTTCTCTTTTTTAAGCAAGCATTTAACATCTATGCTGAGACTTCAAAAAAAAAAAAAAAGTGTCCTGCTAGAGAGAGTCAACTAACTCAGCCAACTGGATGTCAGAAATCCAGTCATTACTGAACAGATCATTGTAAACAACCACAAAATCTTTCTCTTCTTCCCTTTTCAATGGTTTCTTGTTAAAGGCAAAATTCAGAAAAATCTTTCAGGCTGAAGTCCTCGTTTTTGGTTGGAAATGTTGTCCCATTATATATAATCTCTGTATATATATTTGATTAGGCACAAGAGGGATTATTAAATATTCAACAAGTCCTCATCACTATCATCATGAAACGATATTGTATTTGTAGAGTTCTGTGCCTGCTGCTGGCCTGGCTTGGCTATTGCTTTCCTTTCCTTTCCTCCATTCAGTAAATAAGATTTGTTATCACTGCCAAGACTCTGTGGCTTCTTTTGTGGGTGCTTGCTCTTGTCTAGTCCTCTTCCTGTTTGAATCTTTACATCCGGAATGGTTAACACTTCATCCTCACTGTCCAGGTCATCCACATGAAGAGAGGTAAGGGCTTCAGATGTAACAGACTTGGTAGCAATGTGACCATTCTCCTGCCCTCCTTTTGCCGTTCTTGGATTTGGTGCTGCAACTTCCTCCATAAGCCACTCTGTCTCATTCTCATTAGCTTCTTCTTCGCTGTTTATCTGCAAGTAAAGAAAAGAGGAGACTGCATCTGACACTCCAGACTGACACACACTGATCTCCCCAAACATCAAACCCCACAGCACACACAGCCTTGGTTTAATGTAGCTGTGACAGTAACACTGCAAGAGCATCACTTTTCACTGCACTGAAACAGACTTTGTTCTCTTCTTGTATGTTTACACGTTATTTGGTGATTTATAGACTGCTCTTCAATTCTTTAACTCTATCTTCCTTTCCCATTTCCCAATATAAATATATACATATCTCAGCTATGTGGCTTTCCTGATGCCACACAGTATGGTATCCATGCAGTAAAGGAACTAGAAATTAAGGGGGTTATTTATTTATTAAGAAAAGCTTAATTTTAAAAAAAACTTGACAAGAAACAAATTTGATTTTGTCACTGTATTACCTTTGTGTATTTGTAGGAAACACCAGATGACCTTCTGCAGCAGTTTGTTATCTTGTTTATTACAATTTCCCTAAAGAAAGGGAAGAACCTACATTAGGAAGACTATATCCACTTATTAGCTCTCACTTTTCTTTACTGGATTTTTACCATCAACATAAAGCATGTCAACAAATGAGCTGCAAACTATCATATTGACCCTGAACCACCCCAAAAGTTGTATGGAAAGCAGAGGAACAGCAGGACTTGCACTTGTTCCTTGACACTGTTGTATGGATCTAGCGTGACTTCATGAAAGGGGAGGGATATCAAATGCTAACAATATTGTCATGCTGTTTTATGCTCCTTAATTAGCAGTTGCCCACAACATAGGCTAGACCAACTCAGTTATACATCCCAGCCTGCTTTATATGGGCCTTCAGACAGTAATGGAGAATTTGAAAGAACCAGCAGTTTGACAGTTGATGCTGCCGACTGAAAAACAGAACTCAAATCTCTAAAGTTTACTATTTCCCTTTCACTTCTGGCAGAAAACCAAGTCCTGACAAAGAAACTTCTAAACCCTCTTAATAATTTCTTACCTCCTCTCTTTTTTGTAGAACAGCAAGATTATGAGACACGCAGTGAGAACAACCAACAGGACACTCAGCACAGCACCAACAGCCTGGCTTCTCCTTGAAAGACCTTTATGTATTTGGGTCTCCTCATCTGCCTGGTGCTGATTGTTTCCTGGATCATTGGTTGATCTAGCAATAAAAATTGAAAAGATAAGATCTATTGATAAATTCTGTTAAAATGGATTAAAAATAGCAGATTAAAAGAAAACATGCCACACTCTCCTGTCAGTCCAACCTAAGAGCTGTACAAACTGAACTTAGGGGATTTCATCCAAGTAAAAAACAACCTGAAAAACACAAATATATGTACTGTGCCTACATCCCAGTATGCTATCAAATAATGCACAAAACTACAGTCAAGACTGCAGAGCACAATTAAGCACTCCAGAGCTTATACAGCAGCAGCTGTCCACACAGAGGTGCTGTTTTAGAACCAAATCTGCACTTGCATAAGCTGTAACAGCTACAGAAATTATATTCATCTGACTATGGCACTACACAGACCAAACTCCCTCAACAGGTTTAAATCAGATTCAAGAGTTTCCCTATGCTTTCAAGCTAGCAGCCAGAAAGTAAACACTCACAGAAGTAGTCACTCCATCTTTCACAGTGAGGCTGCCTACCTGTCAAGAGTGTTGTAAGCACTTAAATACAGACACTCTGCTTTTAACACTGTCCTCTCACTAATCAGGAGGTTAGCTGATCATATTTAATTGCAGAAATACTTCATTATTCCTTTAGCCTGGAATGGAAAATCATTACAGGTCTTAAAGAAGTGGGTAGATAGAGGTAAAGGACAGTCTTTGACACAGTTTCAAAGTTTTCCAGACAGTAAGACAAGGGGGACCAAACACCTCACCCATGAACTGTTTGCTTCTCTCAGTAATACGAAACAGCATGTTCTGTCAGCTACAGTGGGTTTTACTTAGTGAAAACAATGATATTAATTCCTCTGTGCCTCTCCAGCTTTAGGTCCAGATTGGTTTAGCAAGATTGTGCCAAACACTGCATACACGAACATCAATTTATCTATGAGCCTACTGCTTTTTTAGCTTTTCCCCTTTTACCAATCACTGTCATGAACAAATACAAAGAAGCCTTTGGCTGAGAAGTGCTGACAAAAGCTGCTTTCAGAAAATGCTTTACTACTCACATTAATGGACACACAGCAGATGTGTACCAGGTAAATAAATACTGGCAATCTGCTGTCTCATGAAGGAATTCAGGGATGCCTTCCTTTGCTTGTGGATTGCAGTGGAAGAAAATGGTTGAAGACACAAACTTTGATTTATCTTTACCACATCTGGAGTCAGATGAAAATATGACATCCAAATCATCATCTACAATGAGAAGAAAACCTTGTAGTTTACTACTTCCTTGAGAACAGTCTGTTAACACTAGACCCTGAAAAGAAAAGTAGCTAGCTAAAGGAAATCACTGCTTATGCAGCAGCACAGAGACTGAAGTCTTCTATCTTGCATGGTTCTTAACAAAATCTTTCAGCCTTCAAGTGTCCAGCCCCAACCCATATTAAGGCTACATTTGCAACTGAGCTTACACAGCAAAAAAAAGTAATCTAAATTATGCCAGACAGACTTCGGATAGCTTTACAGAAACGGATTAGCATAGATGCTGTTAATCAAGAACCATTTTCCGATGAAGCAATTCACAGAATATCAAGCAATTCTCTCTGGTGAGCAAGTACTTACCATCAACATAATATTTGGCATTTCCGGCAGAACCAACTCTCCGAATGCGCTGTTCATTAGTTTTCACCTGGCAGATGTTTGCTCCAAAGCATTCTGAGAAACTTGAGTTTATTATACCAGAAAGTTGAATTTGATATACATATTTATCACCATTTGTCCGTTCATCACCAGAAGCTGTGTACAACCTGAGGAAACAGAGGATAAGTCTGTTCTTAAGTCTAAACACACAGGCTGGGGTTATTCCCAAGACATAAAACTGGCAACAGTGATAGATGCTATCACTGGCTGATTCCAGAGCAAGCTGAGTGACCAATTCAGCAACCAGAAGAGATGCAGAACTGTGGCTTCCTCCTTGAACAGGAGAAGTAAGGATTATATTTAGCACAAGTATAACTCTTAGCAAGCAGAGAAAGCAAACTTCTCCAGCTATACTGCCCTCAGTGAGTGAGTGAACATGTAAACACCTCCAAAGTTTTAAGATAAACTGAAGACAAAAGCATGATTCAGTGGCTCATACACACTCCTGACTGTGAGAACCATATAGTGTGATCTGCAGCTATGATGAATGGCACAGTTTAGCAATCTTCTCCAGAAAGGTAACTAGTTCTACCATTCTCTTGTTTTGGGGTTTGTTTGGGGTTTTTTTACTCACTTGTAATAAACATCCCCTAAAGAAAAGTTTTTCCCAGTTGCAGGATTAATGACTGTTCCGTTCACCACCTCTACCTCCTGCTGCTTCACAGCACAAGCTGCACGTGTATCCCATGTGATGTAGTAAGCACAGTTTTCTTCATCAAACCTACCAAAATAAAAGATAGAGCTGATGATATCAGGAAAGAGTAACCAATTTTTACCATCTTGAGAAAAGGAAAAGACAACTGCTAACCCATGTGTGACAACATCCTGCCTAAGCATCACACCGAGAGTAAGCTAAAATAGTCAAGTAGCACTCAAAAAAAGCAACATGAAGAATTGCACTGGATTTTTCTGCACTTTCATGATTTTAGAAGACCTGGCTGCATCTCAGCTTCCTACTGAAAATTCCAGAATTCCCACAGCGTATCAAAGGGTTTTATTGATATATTTTAGCTAGCAAACATATTAGGCTGCTTTTTTTGCAGCATGCTAAACCTGCCTTTTATTTAAGCAGGACAATAGGTACAATCTAGTGTCCTGGTTCTGGCCACGACAGCATTAAGTTTTGCAGTAGCCAGGAAAGCCCACGGCCAGGAGGTTATTCTATACCACCTCACATCATTGCTAGGAACAGGGGGAAGGACATCTTCTCTAGGGAGAAGGGGTCTCTTTTGGGCCAGCACAGCACAGCAGAGGGACCCCAGTCATGTATTGTTGTCTCATTCGAATCATTCACCTCCTTCTTGTATCCTCTGTCATTAGTATTGATGTTGTTACTGTTTCTTTTCTAATCTCATTTCTGTTTCAGTAAATTGTTCTTATCTCAACCCATGATCTTTGCCTTTTGTGCCTCCACTTCTCTCCAGCCCTCAGAAGGAGAAAGGGGGAACAAGTAGCTGTAGTTTCAGTGGGAGCACTGAATTAGAGAATATCATTCCTAAACCATGACAGCTAGTCAGACTTTGCTGCCTAGTTCTTTGACTTACACAGAGCATTTTGTTCAGTTTTCCAATTCTACAAGCAATAGGAGCTAATATCGAGACTAAAAAGAAAGTCCTCAAGCTTTCTTAGTGTTTATGATCACGCATACATACCCCACTTTAGACAGATTCTGGTTAAATACACTGTATTGAGGCAGAAATAAACTGTGTGTTATTAGCTCACTTACCTACAGTAAATGTTCTTTAATAAACGGATTTTGAACAGAGTTAAGACAATGTCATTGGCTACGCACATTGAAACAACAGCATCCAAGCCATTGTCAGAGCTAATCTGGAATTAGAATTTTTAATTTTTTTCCCAGAAATTTTAAGATAAATACAAAATACAATGTTTATGGAAATGAACAACTGCACAAACTCCAAAAGACCTGATACCTTGCAAGTATAGACCATGGATCATTTTAGGGACTGTCCAACAGAGCAGACAGTCCCCATCCTGAGATTTAAGGGTTTACTAGACAGGTACAAAGGAACTGGCCATGAAGATCAGTGGTGTGTAAATCTATTACTCACCTCTGCAGCATGGGCATGCCAACTGTTCTTGCACATTTCAGTTCTATAATTGTTGTTACTTTCTTATTTTTCCTACATTCTTGCCCACTGGAATAACTAATATACACTGTATCACCTAGAAGACAAAAAAGGTGATAAAAGGTTTTAGTAAGCAGCTGTCAGAAATTCCCTTTGCTCGTTCCCTAGACGTCCTTACTTCTAGCATTCTTTTCCCCTGCATAGACCATATATCAATCACAGTATTTCAGTAATTCAAGGCATTCACACTTGTGATCATTTAAAAATCACTCCTCAAACTCTGTCTTTACATTGTACCCCGTGTTCAGGTCACCACTACGGCCATAACAAATGTTTACATTTAAAATATCATTTTTTTAAACGTAAGAGTAAATGAAGATACCCATTTATAAATGAACTCAGGCAATAAACACAGGAAATTCAGGTCATTGCTTTTGTAAATGGATGGAAAATTTCCCTGAGCACCATTTGAAAAATACTCCTCAACTAGGAGCTTGAGTAAAGTTGACATTATTGGTTTGTATTTGTTTTCCTAAGAGTGAAGCCAATTAATTATCTTTCACATGCTGCTTTAATTGGAAAAGTTAGTAGATGCAGAGTAAGTCTTTTCAAATTAGATGAACAAAAATTACTTCCTCTCTCACAATTATAGAATCACAGATTGTCTGAGGTTGGAAGGGACCCCTGGAGATCATCTGGTCCAAATCCCCTGCTCAAATGGGGTCACTTGGAGCCAGCTGTCCAGGACTATGTCCAGACAGCCTTTGAATACCTCCAAGGTAAGAAACTCCACAACCTCTTTAGACAACCTGTGCCAGTGTTTGGATATCTCACCGTAATAAAAGCATTTCTTGATCTTCAGATAGGTAGTTCATTTCTTACAGCTTTAATGATAACACTGCTTATTTGCTTTAGTATTTTCTCATGGCTTAAGCATCCCATTCTGTTTTTGTTCTCAAACAGAAGATTCACTGATAAAAATATTTCAAAACAAAGGCTTCAGCATAATTTAAGAACAACTATAGCCAGGCTGTAAAATTTAATCCTATAATCTCTAGCTCTCTACAGGAACAAAATATAACTCTACCTGTCACATTCAGCTTCTGTGTATGAACAAGTCCAAGAACTTGAACATCTCCATTGTAGCTCTTCCTGCAAATACTGGCTCTTTCAGGGCAGCCTGTGGGTCCCTCGTGTACCCTTTGACAGAGGTTCACATAATACCTAAACAGAACATGGTAGACGAAACTTCTTTAAAATTCATTTAGGCTAAACTGAAGAAGTGATACACAAGTTTTAGAATCTTCATAGGAAGCTAGACAGGTTGCAAGAAACTAAATCTCAAATTAGCTGACAGAATAAAGCATGTACTGAGGTTTGGTAGATTACTTCTATCTGTCATTTTCAAGTAAAAGACTGTGGAAAAAAAAATAACTGATCATTTACCAGATTAGGTCACTAGTTAATTTTAACCGAGGTCCAAACTAGAAATTGGAACAGAGTCAAGAAACATCCAAAAGGTTTTTTTATTTATAAAGATTATAATACTACTCTAAATTCAGCGTCTCCTCAACGCTACACAAGCTCAGACATGCTAGAGCAGAGAACTGCTAGCAAGGTGGTGAAAAAAGTGTTTTGTTAACACACGGTCTATGGTAAGTTTAGAATTAGATGCTGTCATCCTTGCCAGTTCATTTCTATTTCTTAACTGGAGGAGGGAGGCTCGAGAGGTCAATGACTTCCTGACATCCATATTTTCCACTATGCTAACATATCGAGAAATACCGGTGAAAAGTCCCAGTTAAACTTTAGACAACAACTTACACATTTGTATCAAAAGAAAGCAACTAAGTAATTAAGATTTTTCTTCAACATGATTAAGAATCAAAAAAATAGCATTTAAACAACAAAATTACATATTTAAGATAGCAGTTTAAACAGAAAGCTTTTAAACAGCTTTTAGTTTAGATGTACTTATCCTTCTAAAAGGATTACCAATAGAGGGAAAGGGTGAGAAGGAAGAATATGATTTCTCAGTCCCTTCAGATAAAATGGGTTCCTTTCTGAGCTTTTTTTTATTTAGATGAAGTGTTAAGCATTGACAGTTTTAAGACAATGAGCAGGGACCACACAGAAATACATGCCACATTACAAGTGTACTGATAAGCAAGCTGCTCATTACTCACGAGTTCCCATTGTGGAAAAAGATCCATGATCCTGTCAGGGAAGAGAGCATTCTCAAGTCATAAGTTCTGTGTTTTTGGACAAACTTGCACTCCATCTTCTTGGGAGGACAAACAGCCTGAGTCTTCCATTCAAATGTCACAGCACAACCAAGAGTCTCACTGAGAAGGTATGGGCTCCCAACACCAGCATTTTCATCACATGTAAAGATAATGGTAGACTCCTTTCTTGCAGTTGCTATAAAAGGAAAGGTTGGCAAAAAGCATATTTTACATGAGGTTTTCGGGCATGAATGGATTTTAGTGCAGCTAAATCTCTGTGTCAGATAAGACCCTTGTACATGAAGTATAGGAAGTACTTACTGCTACTACAGAATCCCCACTTTTCATCTCCCTGGTAGTTTTCAGTTGTAGCACACCACGGCTTGTTCTTCCCTTCTGTAATACACTCCTCATAGGTCTTCCCTTTGTACTTGAAGGGGAACACACAGAGCTCCCCCTTTTCAGTCACTGAGAAGGAAAGATATAATCTCTTAACTACACACAGTAGAATAGGAGGCGTATCCATATTTGGAACCTTATTCAAAGTCTGTACTTCAATATAATATTTCTTCTTAAAGAAAGGTCAGTGACAGACAACAGAAATACTGAAACATTGAATCTAAACCCAAATAGAAAACTACATGTAGCACACAGCTACAATCATCCGACAGAAAAGTTGCACTGTCTCTTCTAGGGAGATACATGTTGATCTTATAGGTTAGTATGATGCTTGTGATTTAGCAAAACAACATCTTTGTATTGCTATATGTAAAATCTATGTTGTTTCCTCCTGTCACAACAAAACCTCATATTTCAAGGGAAAAATATCCTGACAAGTTTTGAACATAAAGAACGGGTCTGCTCCAATCTCACCTGGAGGGCACCGATCACCTCCTGTATATTGCAAGATGACTTTTTCATCCTGGTGGCTGTAGTCCATTCTCATTTCCTTTATGTTTCCAAAGGATGACACACCACTTTTAGATGTCAGACACACTGCCCCATCTCTGCATTTTCCCTGGGGCAAGCCCACACTGCACACACCAACGTGGTAATTGTTGGATCCAGAAAATACCTGTGTGGAAAATCAGAAGCATTACAGCAAGTCTAGAGTCAATACTTACAAAATCACACAAGTGCTTCACAAAACAAATCTCAGGCAGCACTTGCATAATGCAGGAGGAAAAGATAACTAATTCTGCAAGTCTGGCCTTTCTTAATATGACAAAACTGCAGATAAAGCACACAGGACTATAGATAAAATCTGTTCAGCAGACCTGCTCGTTCATTCAAGACTCTATCAAAGGTGAAGATTTCTCATTCCTTTACCCATCAATATTATACCCTCTAATATTATTTCCTCTGCCAGAAGCCAAACAAGTATTGATACTGACCACAGCACATTTCAGCCTTTTCTCACACCCCAGAATGCTTAAAAGAAACCCCTCCTGCAGTTTTAAAGTGTTGATAGCAATAGGCAATTATAAATAAATAAGTAAATAATTAAACAAACATATAAATAAATAAATCTCACACCACCAGAAGGCATTACCTCAAACGATCTTCCAGAAAGGCTGGTCAGGTTAAAAGTATAGTGTAGCTGTTCATCAATCACAGAGCAGCCTAAAGTTTTCACTTTATCAGGACACACAACTGGAGTTTCCCACTCAAACACAAAAGTGCAGTCAACCTTCCTTATCATCTTTGGCTTACCCTGTTACCAAAGAACACAGGAAGACACGTTTAATATTTGGAGAGTTTGTTGTTGTCTCTGCATTTGCCTCCTTCCCCAATAGTTAACCTCAGTTACTACCATGGCTAGACTTCACTGATTGTAGGACAAACACCATATTATAATCAGTACCAAAAAAAACTTAAAAGGGAAGTGCATTCTACCTAGCTCCAGAAAACAATCAAGGTACACAAGCTTTCTTCTTAATTAGGGTTGAGATTTTGATGTTCAGCTCAGATGCAAGCAGCAAAAGCATGAGAGCTGTGCTTCTTGATGGCAGAGAGCATAAAGAAATTTCACTGAGTTTAGAGAGAATACTGTTTATCATGTTTTAAACTAAAGTATTAGTATGGTCTGTGCAATACTCAGAGCTGCCTCAAGTTTCAGTTCATGCCCTTTGTTGATGGAAAATGGTTTCATGATCTTCAGCAAGCTCTAGTTTGACAAACATCATATCTACGGGCTTCTCTACAGTTTGTTGAAGTATTTAAAAAATTCAAGGAGTGTTAGACTCACATCACCATGCAAAGTCAATTTAGTGTTCAGGTGTTGACACGAAATAAAAACATAAGCAACTAAATGCAAATTTTTAAAGTTGTGTGTGATTATGGAAAACGTTACAGCATAGGGAGAACACTTCACAGTAATACCTGTACAGTTACACTGGTTCTGGTGTTAGCTCAAGATTCAAGTACAAACTTTAGGATCTAAACAAGGTACAATACAGCATTAAGTTTATGTCAGTGATAAGTTTTCATTACATTACTTCCATGGAATCTGATCCTTGAAATCATCAGAACCTGTTACTCTCAAGCTTAAAGTACAGGCAGTCAGTAAAATTTTGGCCAGTTAGGAATACAAATATGATAATACTTCTTGAAACAAGTCCATCCATACATTCTAGAAACAAATCCTTGACTTAGCTTTAAACACAGCTAACACTGGTTACCACCTGCTTTCCATTACACTCCAATATCAATTTAATGGATATCTCACCAGGCTAGTTCCTTGGCTGCAGTGAAATACAATAACAGAAGTATAGTTCAGTCTGTTGCTTATCTGACAAGGAGTAGTGCTGTTGTAAGTGATGTAAACTTCATTTGCTGCCTTATTGAACTGGGGAGGTTCAGTAACACGACCAATATCCTACACAAGCAAAAATATGTATTAATAGAAGTACAGGACACACCTAGATTCCAGATCAGCCCAGAGATTCAGATCAGTTCAGATTCATCTGTTTGGTTTATAAAGGAGCACAACAAGTATTGCATTTTCAAAAACTGCATTCTATACTCAAAGAACAGCCGTTACATTTCAATCCTAACAAAACAAAAGTTAATCAACTCAAAACAGTTTTTGACTAAACTTGACAAAAGCCAGGGAGGTTCTGCATCTTCTTTACATCAATGTGCCAAATTACCAACAGATCATTTAAAAATCGCATTAACAATGAATCAAGGTCCCTAGATTAATATGGAAATGCATGGAAAACAATCTCAGCTCTTTATGTCTTTCTTCTAGAGCTTGCAAACAAGTCCTCAAAAGCAAAAGCCTAGATCTCTCAAGGTAATAACACAGACAAGTTAATCAATCCTCTGTAACAGGTTCACTATTTATGCAGCTGTCAGGTTTCTTCATGAAAGACCTAAGTGCATTTTGAAGCATGCTATACTGTTTTCAATTGCAACAGGCTATCACAAGATCAATTAAACCACAGAACGGCTACGTCATTCTGCTTCCCAGTGTCCATATTTGATACGCAGCACTTTGGGACACAGAAATTTTTTTTTTCACTACATGAAAAAATTCTCAGTAGCAATTTTCCATATCGTAGTGGTTTTGTTCAGATATCTCTTACTTACTTATTTTACCTCTGTGACATAAGAATTAGGAGAAAACAAAGCAGGCACAAACTTAAAAGGACTTTTGTGCAAAAAACCACTTCCGTGTCAAACCATGACACATATTTATCACTATACTGAATCCAAAAAAAAGCACTGGGGTTCAGAATAGGAAAATACTTCTTCATAGGGAAAAGCAATAAAAGGGAACTTTGCAGAGGAGATTTTAATTCTGCATTCCATTTCTTTAATCCATTGTCAAACCTGTGGTTCAAATAAGGTCTCTACACAGGGATACTATATTAAGCTATTAGAGAAATGCACATTTCAGTGATTCCTGACATAGTACTTACTATTGGCAATCCATTAACAGGAACCATGCAAACAGCTGCTCCAGGTGGGCAACTGACATCTTTGATAGGATTGAGAGGTTCACAAATGTTGATGTAGAAGTCTGGAGAAACATCTGTAATATCTTCATCCACAAATGCCTCATAATACCCAGTGCGATGGATCAGAGGAGACAGGTCAATAATGGAACTGCCATTCATTACTGAGCACTTCACCTACAAGAAGGTACATTTATTGCTCTTATTCTTTTATTACTTGCTTTGAATAATTCACAAACATCCTATCCTTCTTGGGGCCAGAAGCATGGCTACATTCAAAAGTTTCAAATACAAGTAAAGCAGCATTTATTATAATTTTTGCTTGTCTACAGATACCAAACACCTACAAGCAGCATATGAAAAACCTTGATAATTTAAACATTCTTATGGAATGAAGTCCCTATCAGATCAATAGCAAGACAAAGCTCTGGCTGGCACACATACTCCAGTATACGTAGTCACTATGACTTTTTAAGATCGGGCCCCATCCTTTCCTCTCCTCATCTCCCACACATCATTTGACCACCTCCAACAAACAAGCTTGGTTACAACAACGTTATAACAATGTAAAGTTAGTGTATTGCAAGTTGATGGCTTGAGTGCTACATTTCCTCAGAACCAATTTCATACACTCTTAACGTGCATAAACCTACTGACAGTCTAGGTGGAATTTGAGAAATCTATTCTTGTTTAGATATTGCATAAGGAGCAACTAATAAAATCACCATTTAATTTCAGGACAAATAATCACTGTTGCTACCTAGATATCATCATACTGAAATAGCTTGTGTCACTGTGAAAAAAGTGATCAGAAGCGCACTAAGGATCACCACACCGAACTAACAGGTTAGAAAATGCAGTGGGGTTTTGTTGATTTGTATTGCAGCATGATACATATTACTGAAGGGGAAACCAGAACTGTGTGTAGCTGTAAGAGGGGACATGTGACAGTTCCTGCTGGGTAAAGAAAAACTGGAAGGTGTTTCCTAAATGGAAGCAAGAGCTATTGTAGTACTGAAACAGTGACAAGGAGGAAAACCAACTTATTGCGGGGAATGATGGTCACACTAGAGGTAATCAAAGCAGCAAAAAGAATGATCAGGCAGATTCACAAAAGGAAATATTCAGGTATTAAGAAAGGATCTAAATTCATCCAATAGTTCATTTAGCCTTCAATTCCTAGTGATGCCTTTTACTTCATGCACCCACCACTACTGGTCATTTTTAATTAGCTAAAATTAACTACAGACTACCTCACAGCATTGTCAGGAGCACCAGTTCAACTAAACTGACTAAATGATGTTGCTACAGCATGTGCTGTATATCAGAAGCAGATTCTAAATTCATACTATCAAGGTTTATCAGGTTTTGCACTGAGCAAACTGATCATGCACTTGCCTGGCCTCTAGTCAACTGCCTAGAAACAAAGACTATCCCCATGCACAGAGATGCTGTCCATCCTCAAGCACTAAAGTATCTTAACCATCACTTCCCAACATGACACTCAATGGCTTCCATTTGAACTGTACAGAAAAGCAGCTAAATAGGTTCCACAAGGAGGTTACTCTCAAGCATTTGAAGTTCTAACTTGGCTCAAACACATGAGTTTGTCAAGTATTGCTCACTCCTGTTGAAAATGTCAGTATGGAAAGCACACAAGAACTCCTGTATGAATTTGGCTTCTGTACTACAGGAAGAAATCTTTCCCCCAAACAATTTAAAATATGCTGCTATTATATCTAATCCCCTCCAGAAATTTTAAGTCCCACAAGTGTTTTCTGAAAAAGTGATTCTCACCTCTTCTTCACAAGCCAAGGAAGTATGCCAAGAGAAATAACTAGTGCATGTCTGCTCATCAAAAGACACAAGAACAGGCCGGCTCTCATCTCCAGCTTCAGACTTGCATACAAAACTAAAATAGCTTTTATGCCTCAGTGCAGGGTCTGCAGGGCAAGGATCTCCATCTTCATAGACAAGTTTTAACACTTGGTCTTCATAACTTAAAGTTTTACTCTGTTTTCCAGCATTAACTGGTTTTTGGCCACCTGTGATGCAGACAGCTAAAGTGAAAAAAGAAAAATAAAGAAAACAGATCAAGTTTGATACAACTGCCCTGAAAAATTGCACCATACAACATAAGCAGCAGGAGACTTAAGATTTTAATGTCACTTTAATTTTCCTAAGAAGAATAGGCTTTGCCACACTATTCAGAGTTACCATTTAACTGCACTGAACTGCATTGATACAAAGATCAAATATTGCCTTTAATACTTCATTAACCACCTATACATGCTTAAGTAACCACAGAGCACTGTTTGGTAATTGCTTCTCTGAAAATCAAGCAATGAACACAAAGTGTCAGACAGATTATACGTAATTTTATTAAGAGGCCCCTTAAAAACCAAATCAATCCAATATTTTTTCAAACTACACAAAAATAATTTTCTCAACAAACAATATTCCTATTTTAGCATCTAAGATGCTTAAGTATTATTTCATATAGAGCTAGTAATTCAACCTGCAATTAAGCAGCTTAAAAACCAGTTAATTAAGCAGAAAGTTGACTTCTACTGATGTTTCAGAAGCACCCACATCAGAATAGAAAGCTAGAAAGAGGACTAGCAAAAGTTTGAAGTGCAGACACAAAGCCCAGTGTGTATGCACTACAGCAATGCATCACCACAGAGTTCACTCTAGCTGGAAGCTTGTAATGTCTCCATTTTCAGAGCATTAAAGACGTGCAGTAGAAGCACCTACACTCCTGCCACCATGTCCAAAAAAATACCCATTCATTAGGAACTAAAGGGACTGGGACTCGAAGTGAGTGCATGCAAATGGTGTTTGGTAGAAATATATGGCCTAAAACAGTTTTAGGTTCTTTTGCTAGTCAATACAGCCACACAGCTGTTCCCTTCACTCCTTCTGCATTTGCAGTAAAACATCACATTTTACTGTAAACTTGAGCATAAGCATTTCTTTTGGTTAACCCACAGTCAATGATTACAGTACCAGAGAGGATAAGATACTTACCAGCTCCATTAGCACATGAACTTTTAGCTTCAGCACAAACATTCAACTCAATTCTTCTGTTGTGTGAATCATTAATGGTATAGCCAGACTCTCGCTTTAATGATGTCAAATCAAAGAGGTGGCCTATAGAGAGATAAGGGAACAACTTTTTCAGATTCAAAATCAAGACATTTCTTTGTATTATAAGCTTTCAGGAACTTAATTTAGTAGAAAGGTTAACCAGACCCTTTTTGCCTGCTATCTTAAAAGGGCAAACAGTTACTTATTCACATTAACAGATGAAAAACTGGTTTTGAACTATAGACTATTCATGTTCCAAGGGATATTGCAGTACAAGATATTTCTACTGTCAGTAAGCTTGTTAGTCACTATCCAGAGGATGTCACACTGCCCTTTTCTAACAAAGTCCCTCAAGAACACAAACACAGTAGTGCTGCTTCCAGCAGCCTCTTCCACATACAAAATCCCGAGGCCTCCAGCTTACCTGTAGCAGGATTGGTTACCCGACAGTCATTTTGCACATTGCTTTTAAGAGGACATGCAGCAGCAGTGAACCATAAGAAGGTATATTCACAGTCTTCAATGGCAGTTATAAGTTCTGGCTTTGATTCCTAAACACAAAACAGTGGAGAGAGTGACATCTCTATAGAGTGATAGTGTAAGATTCCATGCCAACAGGCTTATCCCTGCAGCCTGTAGCTGAGCTCAATTCAAACACACTACTCCTAGAAACTAACACAACATCATGGTCCAGTGAATTTATCCCAAGTCTGAGTATTTTACTGTGATTATTTCAAATAAGTAACAGTACAGAATCACTATCGGGAGAAATAAAACAAATGATAGAAGAGCTAAAGGTAGCCTAGGCCGAAAGAAAATCCAAAAGGCGATTCAAATCTCATCAAATGGAAGAGTACTTCATAGCAGGCATACAGATGTGCAAGCGTTAAGAACTACACAGCCAATAGCATTATTTACTAACTGAAACACTTCCCAACCTGCACCACATTCCTCTTCAAGATGTAAGCAGATGATCTGACACTATCACAGATGACAAAATTTGTGCCGACAAACTGTACAAAATGATCTCTTAAAAATTGCTCAGCATCTAAAATACAAGTACTTGTAAGTCTATCTGCTTGCATGAACACATAAAATCCCAGCAGAAGAAACCCACTTACAATTTTGCTTTCGTCACACTTGAGGCGCAATATTGTTGTTTTCTTCCGAATTTTATCTGGACACTGATCTCCATTGATGTATTTCAGGATAGAAGTGACATTTTCCCAACGAGGACGATCAGCAACTTCCCCAAGACTGGTACATTTTGTACCCTCAATGAGGGAGGCAGCAGCATCAGAAGGGCAGGAACCTATAAATATACAAAATAAACAAATAAACAAAAACTGCATTATCACTCCAAATGTTAGTAAGGTGTACTTGCCTGGAATAGAACTCCACTACTTTACTTTCTGGTATATTTTGGCTGATTTATCTCCAGGCCATTGTCCAAACCATACTCATTGAGCAGTATTTTCCCCAAAAATCTCAGCTAGCAGCAACTGTCTCACTTAAGATCATGCAAAAAGTAGTTACAGCTACCACAGTGGAAGTAGACTGCTACAGAGTGGAAGGCTACAGTCTGGCCTTGCATTGCACAAAACATAGAGTCACTCACAAGATGCCATAGAGAAATTCTGAATTATTTTAATCTTTAAGAACTACAGCATACTTTAGATAAGGACAGAAGAGCCAGAGTGACAAAGTTATCAAGAGAAGGTAAGAGCTGCTAGTGAATCTCACCCACTAAGATGGAAATCAGGCCCACAATCTACCTTTCTCTCTGGTGCTGAAATCACACCACTATCTCTACACACTTTGCTTTGTGATTTTTCTCACCCTGAAGAGCCTCCAGCAGTACTGTCCTACCACTTGCCTTCCCTAGCTATAGGAAGAATAAATCTTTATTTTGCACTTACGTGTAGCACTATATGGTACTAAGGGCTTGCAGACATTAATATAGTATTTCTGGGTAGTAGCAGATATAGCAATTGCCTCCCAGTTCTCTCTATGTCGCGTCAGAGATGAAAAGTCATAGAAGTTTCCTTCGTCATCCCTGTACAAAAGATTAAAGGCATGTAAAATAATTAAGTATTTTAAAGTTGCAATTCTTAAGTTACTAGAGTAATTTTAACCTGATAACTCTAAGCGGGGAGTTATGCTGGAAAAGAAGTCTGCATCGGACTCAGTGCTCCCCAGAGAGTTCAAATTCAGTAAAGAGATATATCACTGCACCAGCAATCCCCACAGAAATTGTCCAGGTGTAAACAGCTCTCAGCCAATGCAAGAGTAGTTCCAGCTTTTAATTCAAGCATGTTGGCTTTCAGTGCACGGCATGCACACACACAGTTACAGTGCACTGTTTCACCTTAGGGCAGTGACCTATAAGGAGGCCAGATGTTCCAGTTTTGGGCCAATTACTAGCCACATTTGATCCCACTAACCTAATCTTAATGAGCTAATACTTGGTTGTGACAGATATAAATGACATTTTTCCTGAAGCATTGTTAGGTGGAAGTTTCAAATCAATAGTTATAGTCTTGCTCCAATTAGCTATTGTTAAATAATAACTAGGCACTTGCAACAACCTAACATACTCAGCATTCAACCATCAATAAATACATACCAAACAGTTCCCTTTTATTATTCCCCAGAAGAATATCAAAGCATTTTTTTCCAATGAAATTAGTTTTTGGAAGCACAGGTTGCAAACGTTATTTAAAATATTATGCATTGGCATTGAATGCTACATTAGCTGGTCAAAACTCAATAGCTAAAGGAGCAGCGTCGCACTGAATCTGTCTCTCGCAACATACAGCTCCATTTTAGTTTTGTGGAAACAACTTACTTGTAGGAGCACTCAGTAGATTTAACAGGTGGGCAAGCATACTGAGTATGCCATTCAAACATATAGGTGCAGTCTGGAGTTTCCTTCAAAAATACAGGCTGAAAGAACAAAATACAAAAGTAATTTGCTTTCTCAATTAGACACATTGAAACCGAAATGTCTCAGACGTGCCTCAGGAAGATCCAGGAACATACATATTATCTTAGAGCCACACTATGCCTCTGACCAGCAGAAAGGCATGGCTCTCCCAAACCTGAGTTTATCCACATGCACACTTCTGATAAAAGGGCAGCCATTAGGAATTGTGCTTCCCCCGGGAAATAAGAGGAGGAAAAGTAATTCTAGACATTATTGTTTAAGAACAGGAAGAGAAGCACAAATACAGACAGATACTAAAAGCAAGTAACCAGCTTATTTTAGTCTGGCCAAGCAATACCTGCTTTGCTGCATATTAAACCTTATACCTTTTATTTCTTACAAAGAAACAGCTGTTACTTATGGAAGAACATCCCTTCCTAACTTCTCCAAGAGCTTCAGTAATGATAGACATGCCTTAAAGGAAAAACATGCCCCAATTTTCCTGGGCAATGATAAAGGTACCATCCATAAATAGGAAATTCAAAACATTCTTAATTTTTTTGTCACAGGACTTTTGAATCACCTGTTTAACCTGCAAATGATTAGGCATGTTCATGTCCTTCACCCTACCCTTCCATACTTTAACAAAAGAGGGTAACTCTGGATGACAGTACGTACAGGAAGCATGTTTTGAAACTAACCTCAGATGTAGTCTTGTCACAATAGAATAATATGGCAGTTGATCGTTCATATATTTTATGACATTTTTCTCCACTGGTGTAATTAATCATTATCAAACCATTTTTGAAAGTCAGTTTGTCTGTATGTAAGCCTAGAAGCAAAGAATTGAGAAAAGTCAACAGCTACAGTAAACACAAAACTGCAGTAATGCCTCTGGCAACAGGGTCACACAAATAGCAATAACATGCACAATTAAAGAACTGATAGACAGACTTCAATCTTACTCTAAAACTTGCAATCTAGTTATTGAGTGACCACTAATCCAGTACAGTAAGGTTGAGCTCATTCATAACTGAGTGTCAAGGTAACTACATGTCTGACATTCTATCTGCACAATTGAGCAGAAGCGGCGAGGTGCTTTATCTCATTAGATGTACAAGATTAGCAAGAGCCCTTCTTCTATTACACCCTGGCTTATCTTCCTGTTCCCTAGATTTGTTTTGGTAAGTGCAGTACCTGCTACTTTTCTGAAAGTACTGTCCATCTTCTTTACTTGACACGATGCAACACTGTGACCCTCCGCAACACTGTGACCCTCTGCGCTGCAAGGCTCTGCTATTTCTCCACAAACTCGGAAGTAGTAGTCATACTCATCCGTACTCACTTTGATGTCTTTATCGGAAAGTGGCTTCAGGTTAAAAACATGACCATACCTTGGATCTTTCACCTGGCAATCCTTTCCTTTAAAGAGAAATTAAGAATTTAAAATACAACTTAAGATCTACTAGCTTTGCCAAAAACACTGTGGATAATTAAGGCTTACCAAGACAGACAAGGCCACAAAAATGAGTAGCTACTTCAGGGCAGTAACACTGAAGAACCATCTTAGTTCAGCTAAGCAACTCATTTCATGAAGTCGCCAGTATCTAGAACTACATGACTATGTATAAATGGCACATTTGTTTTAGAACTGTCACTAAAGCAAGATGTAAAAGTCACACTGTAGTTGAAAAACTACCTCAGAGTGGTCTCAAGTGCTTCCTTCAGCTGTGCTGAAGGTTAAGTACAGAATCAGAGACACTAAGTCCAGAACTTGCTTCATTATCTGGAAAGAACAGCAAGGTCACAAGATCTAAGCAAAAAGTGTCTGAGATGTCAGTCTTGTATCTTCTTTTAACAGCTCTGAAGTTTGCTGACTGAAGAAAATAATTGGTCACAGGAAATATTTACTCCAGCTTACAAATCTACAAAGATGTACAAAAAAGAAGGTTTAGGAAAATCCTCATTTCACGAGTCTCATTAGCTGATATAGGACAGTGACTTTGCTGTTGATCAAGTCCTCAGTTTTAAAGTGACCCTTTACTAAATATTCTGAAGCGTTTAAAAAAAATCATCAGATTGTATCACATGAACATTATGCTTTTCTCAATCGTACAAGCTGGTAACAAGCTAAAGACATCAGTTTTCCTCCCTTCAAAACCACAATTCAGTCACCAGTGTACTGCACAGTAATTATGTGCTACAGAGCAGTAGTTTGTGAACATTCCTCATGCCATGTGAGATCACTGGCAGTTTCAATAATGTCTAGGACCATTGCAATAGATCCTCTACAGGAAGTCCAGATGTTTTAAGGCATTACCTATAAGCTGCAAAAAAAAGCCTGCAAAGGCAGAGATGATGCCTACACACTTAACCTTCCATCTAAGAGACAATCAGGTAGCAGAACTTGAACTTGTGATTCTTTGTTGAACATCCTGGAGTCAAATGCAAACCCAGACTCTCCCACTGGTCTCTCCCCCACTGTTTAACAAGGGCTAAGCCTTGCTTCCAGTCTTCAGTGAGGGACAAGGGACTTGCCAGGGATAGAATCAACTCCGTTCTCATGAAACCTGATGCTTCAATATTTACTAGCAAGTCTGTCTGTGATTTAACAAGGTAGTACAATGCTTTCTTAAAACAGCATTATTACACTATCTTCTCTGCCCAGATAAGCAAGTACATTCGCCTGTCATCCTAACTTGCACTTTTAACATTAGATAGGATTTTTAGTTAGTTTAAAGCTCAGAACAGCTATCCCTCCACAAGCCAACACTTTTTACAGAAGGATTCACAGGGCAAGAAACAAACATAGCTTTATACGTGTTTACTGCTTGTACAGTTTGATTTATAATTTAAAGCTCAAATGACTATACTTACCTTCTGCTTTGTGAACAGGACATGCTGCCAAGGTCCTCCAAACAAAGACAAACTCACAGTCATTCTCTTGCTCCAGCACTGGTGACCCCTGCAGAAAAGAGCCATATGAAGGAGGCTTACTACAAGTAAGCCTTACTTACACTGCAAGTCTCAAAACACGCATGCATGGCTTTTACTTTCACTGCAGTTGCACAGTCTAAGATCTCCACTATCAAATTCCAGTACTCATGTTCAGCTAAGAGCTGCTTTTGGTGGCTTACAGGATTCATATAGTTCAGTGTTGTGTTCTACAGGTTCAGTAAAGCAGACAGAGCTTTATTAAGAAGAGACAAGGAAAAATTCGGGATATAAGTTTTTAGTTTTTAGAACCAGTCTCTCCATTTTAAGAGGAGCAAACAGGGTCTATTCTTTTACCAGCACTAAAATCTTCATTAACAGCAAGTAGAACAGAAAATTACCGTTGTTTGATCACACTGGAAGATTATACGTGTAGAATAACGCTGATTATCTTTGCACGTGTCACCATTCAAGTAGATAATGCTTAATGACCCATCAGTAGCAGCCTGGGGGTTTATCTGAATGACTCCAAGGTTCTTGCTTTTATCAGCGTATTTCACACAAGATCCTATGGCACCACCTACAGGAAAAGAACTGGGTTTTAGTTCAAAGTTTGACAACTATAGTTAAATTTATTGTAAAATAATGTAACAGGGAAGCTTTAAGAGAGCTTTGAAGTAAAATGTCTCCAACTTCTGAAGCACAACACACACATATTCATAAATACAGACAGAGACATTGTGTACCTAAAGCCTCTGAGGAACAGAACAAGTTACTGTCCTGCATACACTGAAATCTTTCAAACTCCACTGATTTATCTGGTTCCACAGACTTGCAAAACACTTGCAAAAGTGTTAAATACCTTAAACTGGCTAGAAATGCAGTAAGATATGGCTTAAGCATTTCATTCTGGCCTCCTTCAGTTAGGAGGATTCAATAGCATTTGACTCTCTGTACGAGTTTCAGCTAGGTAGAGTTAATTTTCTTCACAGTGGTGAGTATGGGGCAGTGTTTTGGATTTGTGCTGAACACAGGGTTGATAACACAGAGATGTTTCTGTTATTGCTGAGCAGGGCTCACACAGAGCCAAAGCCTTTTCTGCTTTCATACTGCCATGTGGCAAGGGAAGCTGGGAGTGTGAGGGAGGTTGGGAAGAGACACAGCCAGGACAGGCGACCCAAACTGACCAAAGGGATATTTCAGACCGTATGACTCAGTATATAGAGTGGGAGGAAGAAGGAGGAAGGGGGATATTTGGAGTGACGGCGTTTTTCTTCCCAAGTCACTGTTACACATGATGCAGCCCTGCCCTCCTACAGGCTGAACACCTGCCTGCCCATGGGAAGCAGGAGATAATTGCCTTGTTTTGCTTTGCTTGTATGCACAGCCTATGCTCTGGCCATTAAACTGTCTTTACCTGAAACTGCAAGTTCTCACCTTCACCCTTCTGATTTTCTCCCCGATCCTCCTAGTGGGGAAGTAAGCAAGCAGCTGCATGGGGCTTGACTGCTGGCTGGGCTTAAACCATGACACTTTCCTATCTCCTTTAAAAATAATAATAAAATGACAGATCCCAGCAATATTGCCCTCAATGCAATTTTCCCAAATGCATTTGCATACATCTCAATGCAAGAGCCCTGATAAGTATTAAGACTGCTCTCAGTTTGCAAAAGTCTGTTTATTAATACTCCCGACATACGTCACCCAGGTCTAAGCTATTTCTGTGATTAAATGGACAGGAGTCAATAAATCCTACTAAAATACCCAGGGACATCATTCTGACTATAAGGTCTTGCATCAGAAGCCACAAGCCAAGAAGTGCTTGCCACTTGGCTTACCAGGACATCCAGTCACATAGGGCAAGGGCTTGCAGACATTCAAGAAAAACGTTCGCTTTTTTGCTTCCTTTGAAGTGTCTATAGCAACCCATGGCTCACCCTCTTTGCTCAAGTCACTTAAGTCATACTCATTGCCAGCAGCATCTGGAAGAAATGTAGTAAGCTGAGAGAACTTACAGCAGAAGTGGGTTTGAAATGACACCAGTTTTACTGACGAATATACAATTCAAAATAATTTTCAGAATCACATTAGATATGTATTACAAGAATGTACTATTGCCACAAAAACATCACTATGCCAAATGCAGAACATAGTTCCCTTAACAGGTACTTCCCAAATGTAACTTCTCCACAATTTACAGGTGCATTTTTACAGATGTCAATACTAAATTAACTCATTTGCTTCAGAGTTGGGCTGAAGTAGCATCAGTCACAATAAGGATTACTTTGTTTTCAAAGCAATTATCAGCTTTCTAGTGTATACCACAGTGTTTTAAATTAGCTTCTTTCCCTGTTTGTGTAAGTTAAACCTGTTTCAATTTGCCTCCTCCCACCCTACAACTTCTATAAATAGTTTAAGTCTTACAAATGTCTTCACAATAGGTATTCTTAAAGCCCACACTGAACAGAAGTTTGCTGCTCAGTTCATCTTTCCAACACAGGACAGATTCCACTCAAATTCCAGGTACTTACCTGTAACCTGACAATCTACAGGAGCAGGAGCACAAGCCAGAGCTGTGTGAAACTCAAAAAAAGTATCATGGACATCCAGCACTGTGTTTATCTCCTCACGCACAAACTTAAGCTCTCCAGGATATGAATCATTACAAATGAAAGTCACTCTGAACATGTCTGATGTTCCTGTAAAACAAACATTTATCTGCTGATGGTTCTGTTTGGAATATTTGAATTTAAGTTCAAGCTAATATTTTACTTCACAGTTTTCTAACAGTTTCTTATTACTAACTGCTGCAAGGATAACACCTTACTGCTCATGGGTCTTAGCTGTAAATATGCAAACCCTCTTTAGAAAGCTATGAAAAACTGCCTAGGAGCCCCAACTACCTCTATAAATAAGAGACCAAAATGCCTTGACACATTTCAAGAACAGAATTATCTTCACTGACCTGGGTTCCCTATGCTCTTTGACACATATGAAGAAACAGAAAAGCTTTAAAGTATCACCCATAGTAACAGCTGCTTTTAAATTATATCACACAAAGTTTTGGGTTTGAGAGTTCTGTTTGTTTGTAAGAAGTTCAGGGTAATGACTGCAGAACAAATAATACTGATCCTATCAAAGCAGTATATTTTAAGCTCTGTTCAGCCCTCAAGAAGTGACAGAATTATGTCAGGGAGTATTATGTGTCATCAAAATGCTTAGTAGTGTTATAAAAATCATAGAACCTCTCAAAGCAAAGTACATAAGAGCTCAAGCATTGTTACATATTATGTACAAAACTGTCACAACTGAGAAAATAAGAGATATCACCCCAGCAATTTGCACACAAGACAAGCACACAGAAGCATACGAGGGTCCTGAATCCAAAACCCAGTTTTCCCAAAGTCTTTTATTGTTAAAATGTCATATTCCTTTCTATGGAGCTCAGTTTCAGTATAATTAGAGAGCATGTAATATCAAAAAAATAGATACATATTTTTCATTTGCTTTATCTGCAAAAGAGACTCAAATTCATGAAGTAGGTGTACATGAAGTATTAGAGCATTAATTCAAAAAATTCCATACAGGAGAGCATAAGCTTACTGAAAACAGACCTTTCAGATACGAAACATCTTTAGAGAGCACTATCCATGAAACTGAAGATAAAAGCTATTACATCACTTAGAAAAAGAGCCAGAGTTAATTTTATTTGTTTTCCCAATTTGACTATCCATTTCTCAATGCAAGGATCACTATTTTTCATCTGCTAAGGAAAAACTCCTATACTGTTTTGAGTCACTTTCCTAGAGTTGTGAAATGCACAGGTATTACTGAAAACCGAGCCTTTACCATTCTATGTAACTTTTTATCTTCCTGAAATTTCCATATAAGCCAGTTTGTTTAAGTAATTAATACCAAGCCAAAGAGACTTCAGTACATGAACAAAAGAAGGAATGAAGACCACTCACACTAAGTTTTTACAATATAAGCATCCATTTCCATTGTGTATTTCCTGAACTCACCTGATTCCACACGAAGAGGACCTCTGTAGGTAAGCGTGAGAAACCCTTCACTGGACAGGGAGAGGGTTTTGTCCAATTCCACCCGCCTCATAGGTGTCAGATTTTCTCTTTCACACCCAGCAGCTGTTTTGCCATTGATTTTACCACAATATGGCAAGTGTCCACAAATGTTTAGCTAGAAGTTTTGAAAACATGTAGACGTACATAATATTAACTGCATCAGAAAAACAACATCCATGTAGCCATTTCTACATCAGTAAAACTCCCTGGTCGAGAATTATTTCAAACAACATGGTTGTCTTGCAGTCTGGAAACAACGGACATTTTAACTATAATACAGTAACAGTATCCTCAATCTTTGGATTACAGGGTCCATAAATTCTCCCTCCTAGAAGTACAGGATATGGTTCAGCAAGTTTATTCTTGGCCTAAGATACCACTACAGTATTGTCTGCGACAGCCTAGGACTACTGACACAGGCAGATTACATTAAAAACACTGATATGGACAGATTAATCCCTTTCTAGGGTTTCCCTGTCAATTTCTTCAGAATCAGTAGGCAAATTGGTAGTACACAACAGAGTCCATAAGGGGAAAACCATCTCAGAAAGGTAGCCTCAAAAGCATGGCAACCTTATGTTCACCAAAAAACAGAAGCTTAACGCTTTTAAGACCATCTCAGATGAATGGAGTTACTTTCATTCCTTCTCTCAATCATAGTGCTTTCCTGCCAACTCATATTTCCTAAGAGGACTGAAAGCTCCACTAGTTCACTAAGCAAGACAAAAAAAATGCAACAACAGCACTCATAAACAACAGATTGTACAGATGAAATCCTCACCGAGAAATTCTTCCCATTACCAGCAGCCGTATAGCCTTCCTCAGAAGCTAATGGCTGCAGGTTGAACAGAAAGCCAGTGTTTGGATCTCGCACAGAGCAGGACTGGAATAAAAAATTACAACAGAATTACTTTCTCCTTTTGTGTTTTTTCTGTTTAGGTTTTACCTCTAACTTGTATCAAGAACCAAAGTAGTGATTTAGACATATTCCTAGCCTGCGTACCAGAACACCAGAATACAGCTCTGGCAGTAGCTTCATTCAATTCTTTTGTACGTTTATTCAATTTTTTGTCCACTGACATCAGCCACACCAACATATCAAAGCGGAATTTAACAGATGGCATCTATCATATTAACTAAGAGCAAGGAAATTTTAACTGAGGGCTGTCTTCACACTAATGTGTTTATGTTGAGACCTGTAAAGTAGAAGCAACTGAGTAGATTTCACCCAATATTCTGCATTTGAAGGGACCCACAAAGATCACGAAGCCCAGCTCTTTAATGTATGGCTCGTATGGGGATCAAACAGGGATCAAACCCTCAACCTTGGTGTTATTAAAACCATGCTCCAACCAAGCTAAACTGAGGGTTTAGCGTGAAAAAAGAAAAGTTGCATTTGATGATCTGCACAAAACAAGGATAATACATAGCCTTACATATAAACTCAGTTTTGCAAGCAACATAGCAAGAGAATGAAACATTCAATTACAAAAGCAAGTAAACTGTTCTCAAGAGAAAGCACCTGAATACTTTGGTCAGAAACTACACATTTCAGAAATACTCCAAAAATAAAGCAATAAGCTATCACAAGACTCCATCATGATCAACTTAAGACTTCACTTTAGTTAGTTATCTTCAAGAGCCATTTAAACACAGCAACCAAGAATGCTAGAAAAAAAATAGCACGCTGGGACTACAAATACAATTTACATTCTCCTATCTCACCTGAGAATCATCTTTTGTTTCCTTGATTGGGCAAGCAGCCTCAGTTTCCCATAAGAAGGTAGCCACACAATCCAGAATAGCTATAAACCGTGGGCTGCTACTCTGGAAACAGATTGCAGAGGAAGACCAGAGTAAGTGTAATAGCTATCACTTTCTCATGTTTCAGATTCCACCTTGCAAGAAACTGTCAGGTTCTTCTAAAAGACTTCACAACAAAGGCACACAAATCTCACCCAATGTCCCTCTCCTTAATTTACCTTGAAGGTCATCATTGAAAATTTTGTCTAGTTAAACACTTACCATGTCACCAAGCATTAGCCAAGAATTGAATCTGATATCCAATCATTCAGATTAAATTCAATATTCAATCTAGACATGTGTAACTATATCTTGTCTCAGTCTAAGCATTGAAGAGTTTTAGGGTATAATACATAGTACATAATTAAGAAAAACAAAAAAAACAAACCCAAAAGTAAAGCAACATAAGCCTGTTAGGTGAGGTACCAACGTAACAGGAATACTAATTATATACACTTCATGTCAGTGTTTTCAGACAAAAGCAAAGCAGTTCATAACTGCTCCATGTCACAGATTTTTCACCACACCTTTTAGGCTAAAGATCATGCGGATGATGAAAGACCTGCAGATTCATAAAACCAAGCAAGCTTAAGTCTAATAATATAATCCACTCAGTCTAAACTTCAGTATGTGGAGTTCTATCACTGAAAACTCTACAGATTTAAGAATTCTAAAATTAATAATCTATGGAGGATGCAGATCCTAAGACTGAAGATACACTTTACAATATTTTTCCTCTTAAGAGGGTCCAAATGTTTGCAGTTTTAAGTCCTCATGTATTTTTCATGCTAATTGGACTAGTCTGAAGTACTATTGTCCATCAAAGCTGTTAGTTTTTATCTAGCTCTTATTTATAGAAAATACTGAGACACATACTTCTCTATCATCTAAATCAGTTTTGGTTTTGTATCTCTGTTTTAACACCTCAAGAAGTCTCCCTTGTCACAAATCTGCTACACACTACACATTTTCATGTGGTTTCGTGTTACAGGATGAGAAGCCTACTATGATGAAATAACAACTGGAAGATCATTTGTCCTTACAAGAGTGCCCCTGGAACAGACAAAGTGGATGGTGGTGGTGTAAGTAGTTGTCTTTCCCTCAGCATTGATGCACACAGAGCCATTTGCATAGGTTAGAGAAACATGTCCAGGTCTTTCAATCACTAGTTCTTTGCTGGCAACTCCAAGATTACTAATAGAGGTGACTTCAGAATAAGAAGCCTAGAAAAAAAGAAAAGCATCTCAGCAACATTTAAAAAAATAGACACAACCAAAAAGAAAATACCTACTACATTACTCTTATATATACATGTTATCTTGAGAGTTTTGAAGATAACAAAGGTATAGAGATATCTCTACATTTCTTTCCCATTCTGTTTCACATATTTAACAGACAACCTCCATAATCAGGGTGGGGAGAAACAAAGAATCTTTAAACAAAATGTTTCCTAAGATGAATCTAAAATAAGCCAGAAGCATAACAAAATATCCAGGAAGACAGCCCGTTCCTAAAGAAATGTGTATTCCTAGCAGTCTCTGAGACTCCAGCAATTTATACAGAAGAGATGCAGTCTGTCTGCCTTTGAAACACAGGGCAAAAAGTCACGAGTGTCAAACATGACATTGGTACACTTGTAAAAACTAAAGCATTTGTTTTTGAAGAGGTGAACAGGAGGTCTACCATTCTGCTATGGTTATGCAACCAGTATGGGCACACAGAATACTCCTTTGCACAAGGAGTCAGAATTCACAAGAGTGTGTTAATCTCACTCGTGTCTGCTTTGATCTCACTCATGGCAAACCAGCTCTGAGCTGGGATGGAAAGGGTACTCACAGAAACAGGCCTGTATTCCATCTGACAGACAGATGCTCGCCGGTCACATCCTGGGACAGCAATCAGGGGCCGACAGACATTTATGTAGTACTTCTTGCGCTCACTTGGTCTTGAATTATCCATGGCATACCAGTTTTCACCTCTCTTCTCAGATTTTGCTAATCTGAGCAGAAAGAGAAGGTTCTACTCTAAGAACACACATTCTTCATAGACTTTCTAGCCTTCTCAGTCTCAAGAAACAGAGCAACCTTAAGGCATTCCAGAGTAACTTTTCCCCCTCATTTTTAAGTGCTACAATTAGAAAGACTACTCCTGGGACACAGAGCACAGACGACCAAGTAATAAGTTTTTATAAACAAAACCACCCCAAAAAGTCAGTTTACATCCTAGGAGGCAAGTCAACATACTAGAGGAATTTCAACACACTTGCAGTCAAGACTGCCACAACAGGTGAAGCTTGTGGTGCTGTCTACACAGGAAACCAACTTCAGCCAGAACACCAAACTAGAATAGCTAAGTTACATTGTATGTGTCACTTTCCTACCTTGACAAGTCATACTGGTCCATGGTGTTGCGATCAGTCACAACACATTCCAGTGGAATTTCTGGACAAGCATGTTCAGTGTACCATCTGAAGTTGTAGGTGTAGCTATCTTCCTTCTACAAATGAGCAGAATAGGTCAGAGAGGATTTCCCTACAGGCAACTTTGCGATTCACAGCTAGTCCTTCATATGTCAAGCTTGTCATCTCCTCTTGGTTTTGGGATATACTTTCTGATTTGTTTTGGTCTGTCCTGTTATAGATCTTGTCATTCCCTGTGTCACCAAAAATGCTCTTGCCAAAAAAAAAACTGCTCTAGTTCTGTTAAACTGCTGTCTGCTACGCTACAGGACACACAATCCTACAGTTTGTTACTTCTCAGCCAGTTTGGTTTTTTCCCAACTAGAAATTTACAAGACAATCAAAAGCACTAATAATTACATGACCCAGGGACTAGAGGAGAGTGAGGTAAGAATCTGGATCCAGGTAAACAGCTTGCTGTTTCCTGGTCAAGGTAAGCTTTATGGCTGCAACAAGAGTCAAATATATCAAGAGAAATAACTATTTCTTTTAGTCTGCTTCATATATACTGGATATTTCCACACCTAACACTCTGCTTGTACTGACCTAGTAGTTGTTCTTGTCAGTATTTTAGGATGGAGATCCTTCCTTCTTCATATAGAACTTCTTACCTGATATTCAGGCTGACCTATTCCAGCATCATGGTCACACAGGAAAGTTATAAGGGTAGACCGCTGTGTTTTATTCTCATCATTGTATGCTGTACCGTTTTTGTAGGTCAACTGAATCAGGCCATCATAATATGAAAGTCTGGAACTGGGCAGCCCAAGATTCCAAGACTGATCCTTCCTAGAAAAGAAGTGACTTTTGAGAGTGAACAGAATGCAAAATTAATTCTATCTCTAAGAGAAGTCTTACAAACAGTAACCTCAAAAATAAGTTAATACAGGACACCATAGTAAGACTTAATAATAAAATAAGGTTGATTAGACCTCAGTGAACTGGGATAAAAAGAATGCTGCCAAAAGGAAACTCAAAACATGAACAGATGTCCTCCTTTGAAAAGGAAGTTATATATTGCTTAGATATCTAGAAAACTTTAATACTCCCTTCTCTAAAAGAGTGACAATACCATCAAGTTCTCATTCTCCAAAGCAGAAGTCAAACTTGCAGACACCCTCAAACTGCAGACACCCTCATCTTGGTGTCAAACTGGCCTCATTCGATTACACATGGGCACTGAAGACCTAGCACTGCACAACAGCTCTCCATTAGGTATCAGTTTTGGTTCAGGAGTGTTTCTTCACTCTGACTTAACATTGACTCTATCAGACCTAGCTTGACCATCTTCCCCTGAAGAACATTTTTAGGGTCTGCAGTGAACTTTCCTTGGCTGGAGATAACTCAGATAGAGCCAGCTCATGTACAGCTGCAAGTGTTTGCACTGTACCCCATCTCTGGCAGCAGACTGACCTGAAACCCAAAGTACAGAGATACTACCTCAGACATTGTTTGTAGGAGGCAAAAGCAATGATGCTGTCAGAGTAGCAGTACACACTGGGACCACGCCTGCACAGCACATTTAGTAATGGAGATCATAAAATTGTTAAGGTTGGAAAAGACCTCCCAGATCATCAAGTCCAATTACCATCAACTTAGCACCACCACCAAATCCCTACCACTAAACCATGTCCTCAAGTCCATATCCACACATTTTTTGTATACTTCCAGGGACAGCAATTCCACCACTTCCTTGGGCAGTCTGTTTCAATGCTTGACAACTCTTTCAATGAAGAAATTTTTCCTGCTATCTAATCTAAACTCCCACGGATACAACCTGAGGCCATATGGTGCAACATTCAAACTCTGGGCTTCACTTCTCCCTAAGGCAGCCACTGCTCATCCCAAGTGCAGTAAGCAAACATTCTTTCGCCCAGATCTTGGAATACAGCTGACTCTCAATCTCTGGATTGTAGGTTGCCTTAATACAGCTGCAGCAGTTAATTTAGAGTTTACAGTGCCTATGGATAACAAAAGCAAGAGCAATGGGCACATTCCATCTCACAAATTAGCTGTAAGTAAGATTACATGTATCTGCATTTGGCTTGAAACAGCTGGCAGTGTAATTACTGCAATTTATATGCAAATTACCTGAGTCTATTACAGGTAGCCCAGTAATTACTTTACATGCAAATTGTTCACTGTTGCACACAGACAACACATCACAAAACAAGAGATCTCTTACAGACAACAGAATTAGTTACTCACCTTTTCGTTACTTGGCAAGCTGCTGATTTTGTGTGACACAGGTCATCAGGCACACTGCCACAGACGCTTATGTAAAACGAGTACTCCTCAGTATCAACTGTATAGTGACTTTTTGCCTTGGCCAGAGGTGATAAATCAAAAGAGAAGCCTAATCAGGAAGGAATAAACTTTATCAGTTCGATTTTGTCCTGATGCCTCTCACAGGTTTTGATTCAGTCAGTTACATGGCTAGTTCACCTCCCCCTGAATAAGTCTCCTTCTATGTAATTACTGTTCCAGAAACAAAATGGACAAAATAAAGCATGGTTTCCTATACAGAGAGATTTACTCCAGTAAAATATACATCTATTTTCCTACGTTCACTAGCAGACTATTAAGCTCATGCTGTTCTGATCTTCTATATGCAGGTACTTAAAACTTGTGAGTGCTTATAGCATTAGGCTGAACTCACTTTAGTCTTGAGCATCGAAAGGACTTACTTGTTGCAGCACAAGTTCTATCCCTAATGACCTTTCAATTTGCTGAAAGAAATACATACCTGCCTGAGGATCAGAGACTTGACAGTCATCTCCTTCAGTTTTAGACAGGACACAGGCAGCAGCAGTATACCAGTCAAATGCATATGAACACTCACGCTCGGCCATCAAGATTGGAGCACTTTCTAGATCACCTGGTATCACAAGAGAAACGTGTTATGCATACAGACAGCCAGGCTGTCAACAGGAACTAGGAATCTACACCTAAGAACACTAATTTCTCCTGAAAAGCAGATCAAGATAACTGTTAAATTACCTCTTCTTTGAAAATGGAACTAAAATTATTTTTCATTAAGTCTTTGCATCCTCCTCCCCAAAAGTTTAGCCCAGAAGTAAAGGTGTAGGGCTCAATCTGCTCTTGAGAACTATCACAACATTTGAAAAAAATGTCTACTTTAACACATAAAACTGGTGTTTTACTACAAAGCAATAGCTATATTAGGAAATAGTGCATAATCTAATCCTAACAGCCAGCACACATGGAAGTTTCAACTTCCTAAGGCTGAGGTAGAAGAACACAGGTTTTCTATTTCCCTGGGAGACAGTTAACTATCAGGCTATTATAATCAACATGAACAATATAAACTTCGGCAAATGCTTCTGCTTTTCATAAACTGTCAGCAGTTTAGATACAAACCATACTTATTGGAAAAGAAGGCTAAAGTATCTGATCTCAGTTCAGAACCACTCTTTCTCATCAAGACAATCTAGGGAAAGAAAGTGCTTCAAATAGCTTCCAGATATTTGTGGAGTTTCAAACACTTAAACATACTTCAATCATGTTTGGAAGAATCTTATTTCAAGAGACCTATTCAAGGGTTTTTAAAGAGTACTTGCATAAAAGGTAAACAGAACTAAATACCTATGATTACATTGCCATCATTCTAGTAAACAAACCATGATGCTTCAAGCTTTTTCACAGAAAGACATAAAAGACAAAATCACATGCTAATATTTAGCACTCATGTCTGGGCTTATTAGATGACCTTCAGTTTTTAACTGAATCAATGAACAGGGTGTGGATGTTCTCACCTGGTCTGCATATTAGAGTGAGGACTGTTTGGATTTTTTCTTTAGAACCACAGCTGTCTCCATTTGAATAGATAAGTTGAATATTTTCTCCAACCTTTTTAGGAGAAGATACAAATGTTCCAAGATTCCTACTGTTGTTTTGCTTATCTGTAAAGACAGTAAATACAGAACTTTTGTTTCTCTGAAAAGAAGTGAAGCTTCTGTTAGATACTAAGACTTTCCATCTGTCTAGTTAACGAGAAAATGTTGATTTTGCCTTGTCAAACCATGCTACAAAGCCTATGGCTCTTTAGTTAGGAAAAGCTACTTGCATTATTTCTTCAAGCATCTTTGAGATCACCAGAGAAACATGCTCCTAACTTCTGTTTCCTCGAATAAATGAAGGCACTCAGGACAACCAACCCCATTTGCAGAGAAAGTGCCAAGCCTTCAGAGGCTTAAAAAAACAATGAACCAAAAAAACCTCCAAAAGCACCATGAACAAAAACCACTGACTCACCTACAGAGCAAATAGCAGCACCATCTGAACAGCTGGAAGCTCCTCCTCTCTTCCACACTTTGTGGCAGACATTGATGTAGTAATGTTTCCTTTCTACCTCTGAAAAGCTACTGTCCACAGCTTCCCAGTTCTGGGCTGATTCTGAAATACAGAGGGTGGTTAAGAACAAGTCATCTGGCTAAATTGTTCCAGCACCTCCATGCAAAAATGCCTTTTATTATAGAGGACCGCACATTTGTGTGATGACATCTCCTTCAGAGCATCCCCTAGCACACAGAAGCCCTAATCTCAGCTCCATTCCCCCACCAGCTGAGATTACACCTGCATCTGTCCCATAGCTGCCAAATCCTGCCATTTCTGGATGGGTCCAAAGGTATTCCCTTTGCACAAACTACTGGGTGAAAGCTGCTGAGCCATGATGGGTTCTGATTAGCACTGGTTGCCCAGAACGATGGTGGATGCCTCATCCCAGGAAGTGTTCAAGTCAAATTGGATGGGGCTTTGAGCAAACTGTCTAGTGGAAGGTGTGCCTGCCCCATGATAGGGGGTGTTGGGCTAGATGATCCTTAATGGTCCCTTCCAACCCAAACTGTGACTCTGTGACTTAAAACCACTTAAGATGGCAGCAACCAAGGCAGTCATGGACATGGCTACTTTCATAAGGCACTCAGCCTGTTTGGAATGAGGGAAGTAAACACCAGCCTCCCAGAAATTCACTAAGAACAGCAAAAGCTGACTAATACTCAGCTAAAGAAGAGCACTAGAGATGGCATGTAAACTGAGGACAAAAGTAACTGAAAACTGTTTTTTATTGCCATACCTGAACTGCGAATAAGAGGTGACAAGTCATAGTGTTTTCTCTTATCAGTAACTCTGCAAAGGATATCTTTTTTCTCTTTAACACATGCATATTTTGTATCCCAAGTAAAAAAATACGTGCAGTCAACTTCACCGGTGAATACTGGAGTTCCTTTACCATCATTACCTTAACATGGAAAGCAGATGAACAGATATTAGGTTTCTAGTGGGGGAAGGGGAAAAAAAGCAAGGAGACTTGAGGACTAGCAATGAGCAAGGAAGACAAAAAATCCTTTTGCTGCAGAGGACTTGCGTTTCTGTTTTTTTTTACTGTTGGCTAAAAAAAAAAGGCTCTTTTATACTTCCATCTTCTCAATCATCAGTGTAAATTTAGACTAGCAGTGCTAATACACAGCACATCCTGCCAGCCATTGAAATTACTGCTTACCGTAACAATATTTGTTTCTTGTGTTAGCTGTGGCTCAAAGCAAGTATTCATTTGAGCATAAGGTCTACTAGCAAGCACAAAAGTCAAACCCTGAGCAGAGCTCTCACAGCTTGTTAAACTCACCTGCTGTTTCATTGCACTCGAAGTTAATGACAGTCATTCTCTGAAAGCCGGAACTACATGCATCCCCGTTTGGATAAATTAAAGTGAGATCCCCATCAGAGTATCTGAGTAAGAAGTCAGTTTTAGATAGAAATGTGGGGTCAGACAATCACACAGTGTTCTTCACATAACAGAAGTCACATTCCTGTTCATTTATTGTCTCACTCCATGGGAAAACAAATGCTAGTTCAACATCAGTACTGACATTTCTACAGCAACAACAGCTTACATCCCCTGATTTTTCTGATCACATTTCATTAATTTCAATAGAGTTTAAGGAATGCTCTAAAGCTCCTCTAGGAATGGTAAAATATCTTTTCCCATTAGTTTATTGCGTGGCTGTTTTTGCAAGTGGAGGAACTCATACTTCCTGGAAGATCACTGCAACAAATCTGTCACAGACAAAATGGAAGATTGTATCTACATGAATTAATCTCTGCTTTACAATCTCATGCAAACTACTGTCCCTATGTGCCACTTGTGAATCAGCTTCTTCTGATACTACTTTACATGTAAAACCTGAAAAAAAGGAGGACAACAGGCGGTACAGCACAATCTGCAATTGGGAAGCTAGGTCAGTGGAAGTCTTCCTGTCTAGACAATGGCCTCTGCCAACCTCACCGGCTCCTCTGTTTACTAATGCTATCCTGGTATACTGCTATAGTTTTTATTTTAAAAGTGAGTAAAAATGATTGCATTTTTTTATCAACTACTGATTATATGGTAAGTAAGTAAGCATCAAAGCAGAAAACAAAGACCAGTCAGACCAGTTAGCAGGGCTAGAGAGCACTTACACACCTTAGGGTTTGGTTCGCAAATCTTCCTGCCACTTTTTTCTGGTTACTTGAACGTTTTACTTGGCAAGATGAAATATATTGTGTACCGTCATTGCAGCCACCTGCAGTGGTTTTCCCACATACGTTCAAGTAATAGTAATACTCCTCTTTGTCATCTTTGGCAAAATAGGGTGAGACATATTCTGAATGAATAACAAACAAAAAAGGGTTTTAACACACATCAGGACAGACATGAAACTCCATATATCTACAGAGGACTCTTTTTCTGTCCCTAAATATGGAAATACAAAACTGGCTAGTAACAACCACAAACACAAAAGAAAAATATTGAGCTTACCTGAAAATTGATTAAGTGGACTTAAATCAATGGAGATATCATGTTGCTCATTAGTCAGAAGACAGCTCTTACTCTCCAGATAATCCCTGTGACAGGCATACTCAGTAACCCACTCAATTTCGTAGCGGCAATTTGTTTTTGCTGTAAGTTTGGGACCCGCACTCTGATACAGAAGTGAACAGAATTTAAATTATAAGTAGACTTACTTGAAATATCATCTTTAAAGCAACAGTATCATATTCCTTTAAGATCAGTAACAATTACTTCACCACTAAATTACTTAAGATGTGCAAACATTGTTTCTGGCCTCTCAGAAAGAGGTGCTTAACAATGATGTGGCAAACTATTACAAGTCTAAGCAGAAGTAAAGCATCAGACATTACCAGAAAGACAGGAGAAGTAACAGTACTTTAAAAAGTACTTTTCCTTAATGTGTTGGGAAAAGTAAAGATGCTAAAATCCAAATGGCCTAAGCTTGGATTTTGTTTGCCTCAGAGAAGTATTCAATGCAGGGAATAGAAATCAAATGTTCTCTAAAGGCAAAGTAGACGTTTAAGCACTGGTGTTTTAGCAATTTTGATTCTCACAGTTCAAATCAAGACACAGACATTTGAGAACTCTTTAAGCTAACACTTCTGTCAGATGAGTTTTCTGCAGTGAAATACTTTTGCACATCCAGAAGAAGCAGTAGTCTTGGTTTTCCTCACTTCAAAGTGAAACGTTAGAAATTCCAATTGTTTCATAAACCTGTATTTCTGCCATCCACTGGAACAACTGGCAAATACACAGGTACCAGGTCAGTTACAGGCACAAGCATCACCAGTGATATTTCTCATACTACAAGAGTGCATAGCTATAGAAAGGTAGTACAAAGTGACAGTAGACAAGAGCCAGGTTTGTTTCTGCAGCAATGAGAGTTAAGTATGGTACCTATCTAGGACAGATGATGGACTAAACACTAAACCAAGAATTAGCCAGACAAGGGGCTCCCTGCTCACTACCCTGCAATGAAAAGCATCACTATTTGAAATGGTAGAACATTAGCATTTGCCCCTTTGGCCCAATTCAAGGAGTGTAGGTTGCTGAAATTACCCAGCATCACATCGAAGTGACCGTCACACTGTATTCAAGTTAGGCTAAGACAGTGTCCTACATAAACTGAGCTGCTGCTTAACACTACAGATTTTACCTGAAGTTACAAAGAATTCAGGAGCCTGCTTAATAAAAGACAGACTCTTGCCATTTAATGACACTTACTAGCTACTATTTTTTCCCTGAGGAAGAACAGATTAATAAAGAAACCAAGTACCAGGCAACAGCTATAAGCATGGCCAGACTGACTGAAGAGGAGAGTGCTCATTAGCAAGCAAAGTTCCGTGCCAAGGATTAACTCTACACTAAGCCCATCCTATGCTTAGAAAAAAGCCTTGAACCTTTAAAGGGACAACCAAATTCACTGATACAAGACACAACACATTCCTGGGGAAATTTTATTCAAGTTATTGTTACTTCTTAAGTTCCAGAAGACTATCAAGACCATATCTGGAATCTTACACTCTTCACAAGCTTCAAGCCAAGAATATTTATGCTCTCTTCAGGCCTGAATAAAAATTATTAATAATGCACAAATAAGTGAAAATCAACCAGTTAACACAGAGTAAAACACTGAAGTTACCTCTTCTCCCCTCTTTGATGGGCAAACAAAAGTGATTGTCACTGCTGGATTATGGCCTAAGCAGAAAGCTGGCCTTTCTTCATCATACTGGTACTGTCTCTCATAACTCAATACAAGCCTAGAAACATTAAATAACAAACCAAAAAGACAATTAAGACACCGAATTGTACAGAAGAAGGATATTCTTGAAATACTCACATCTTTGCTAGACATGAAGAATATACCAACGTAGCCCTGCTCCTGAAAGTAACTTTTAGTTTTCATAAGGTTCTCATTCCTTTAATCTTAGAACTAATTAAAAATAAAGATTAAAACAAAATTACTTAATACAGTATCTTCTGGTATCCTACTTAAGACTATGCTGATTTCCTTGTAACCCATATTGTACCAAGAATTTAGCTATAGTCACAAGAACACTTGCAGCTTTGCTCTCAAGACTGCTGCTGGAGAGCAGATGTGGCAAAAGCTCTTGTGAGTTTTGAAAGTAGTGCCCACTCAGGTTTTTTGCCACATTCCTGTACTTTACCATCTCTCTATGTATAAACTCATCCCATTCTGTCCCCAGAATTAACAGCAAAAATGAACTCATCAGGAAATTGACAGGAGCAAGGCAACTGGGTCAGATCAGGTGAGGCAGGAGTAGGAGAATAACATATGGTAATTATCTGACAGGGAGAGACAAATAGCAAGATGACTTGGATGAGAGAACAGGAAGATCACCACAACTTCCCAGCTATGCATTATTATTCTATGCAGTTTAACAGGCAGAAGACAACAGCTCCCAGAGCAGTGACATTCTGGCTTCAGATTAGCCACACCTCTAGCTGGCCCATCTGTACCTCAGGAGACAGATACCCAATCATCTTACACCTTCCCAGGCCACCCTAGTCTGATAGAACACACACAGTGAATATTCCTGAAGCAATGAAGAGCTCTCCAACCCTAGCAGGGGTAAGCTTGGTTGCCTAGCACTTTTCTAGAGCACTACTAGTTGCACTTCAATATGAGAACAAGCTTGTGCTTCCTCAGATGTAAGCTGCTGCCTTGGTACAGAACAGCTCAGTCACTTGTTTCATGCTGGGGGGAAAAGCCCTGCAACAAAGAACTAACAATTTCATTTGTAAACTCAAACAAAACCCTCAGCTGTACCACAGATAGGTCAGAACATCCCTGTTATTAATTTATTCTGCTTGCTTTCTTCAGCTGGCATCTGAAACAAAGAGAGTACTGCAGAAGTCAACAGGGGTACTATTGACCCTGCAGACAAGGCAAGCAGGCTCAGATGACCTGAAGCTCAGAAATATCAGCATGTTAAGTAAGTTCCATGAGCCCCATTAGATTGTTTTGGGTGGCATTTTATATGGGGTTTTTTGTTTGATTATGGTTTGCTTCTGCTGGTAGTGGAGTTTTTTGTGGTGGGGTGGTTTTCAGGAGTCTTTTTGGTTGGTTCATTCTTATTTTTAATTTGTTTAGAGGGTTTTTTGTTGTTTTGGGTTTTACTTCAAGCTATACTTACAGCACAAAAGGCAGTAAATAGAAGCATCATCAAGAAAAGTTTCTTGTAATTCCAGCTCTACTACCACAAGGAACACTAAGTCTTGAATTGCTTATCTATTTCTTCTGTTAAGAACTCACTAAGGCAAAAAAAAAAACCAAAAAAAAACCAGAAAGGCAGCATCTAGTCCTATTCTCAACTTTTAAAGTATTTCTGAAGAACTGAGTGAGCCAAATACAGTGCATAAACCCATAGTGAGTCATATGCATTTACCCTGGGGGCCCTAGACAGTACGCAGACAGGACCAAATCTTACCCTACTGCTTGTGGGCAGAGCACCAATCACCTCTTGCTTCTGAGAGTTCTGCAATTCTGTAAAAAGGAGTCTCTCACAAAAAGGAGAAAATTCAGTCTGCTATGTAAGTACCACAGAATACCTGACAGACGGCTCTGACAATATTTGAGTATTTTTCTGCTAATGCTTCAACACTAAAGAGGTATTAATGTTAAATTTTAGGAGACTCATCTGTTACCAAGAGTGTTGTTTCCAGGCCAGATGACTGAAGTGTCTACAGAAGTATTATCACAAGAATTACACACCTGTCTTTGTCTTGAAGCTTCAGCTGCTCCTTTGGATGGCCAACATCATATGCCACACCTTCATGTAACAAGCAAGCAGCACTGCCAGTGGGGCACTTTCTGGTCTCTCCACTTGAAGTTCCTGGTTATAGCACACAGAAAAGAAGTTATAAGACTCTGTTTCTAAGCCCTGCTCTACCTGAAGCATCTTGCCATTTCTTCTAGAAATACTTCTAAAAAATGGGCTACGTTAGAATGTGAAACTGACCAGACAAAACCTGGAGTGCTTGTGGTAATTCATGCTGCCCTGGTTGGGGACAGCTAATTCATCCCACCAGCCAAAGGAGATGCAGCTAGTTGCTAGTACAGCTGCTGGATACACAGGGCTTTGAAAACTTCTAAAATTGTGACAAGCATTTCTTTTTTTTTCCCACAACCAAGAAATGGCTAACCCCTCCTTACAGGGAAGGTTTCATCCCCTTGTTTCTTATTAACCATCTGATTCAAAGCTGTCATGAAAAAGTTTCACACTAGTGGAATGTTTAAAAGTATAGACCTCTCACTAGAATCAGAAGTATTAAACCCTTAACAGGGGCAAAAAAACACTTATTTAACTGCAGAGTAAAAAATACAGTGGGAATAAACAGCTAAACTAAGTTTTTCAGCAAGTTTCAAATATGTGATTTTGCTGGTTTAATTCCTTATGCATACAGCTCTCAGCTGAGAAGAAATTGCACCAGTGCTTAGGCAAGCACCTAACAGTATTTTAGATGCTTCTCAGGATATTCATCAGGAACTGGGCAACAACCTGGTGTCCAAAGGAATACATTTAGAGCACAGGAAGCCCTATGAAAAATATTCATCCTATTCGGCAGCAAACAAATGCAGATACAAGACAAACCGCACTCTCCCACTTAGAAAAAGTGACTTAAACGGTACTAACATCCAGAAGGGGCATACCTCTGAACACCTCAATATTAGGAGGGTAGGGAGTTTGAAATAATTATCTAAGTCTTGAAATACTGATCTTTGGGCATAAGACAACCTTAATGAAGACAATAGCAAAGAATCACAGTATAAGAAATTTACACACTGGCAAGTGAAACAAGCAACCATTCGAACCTAAGTCCCTGCAGACATTTATGAACAAAGAATCATCATCAGAATCATCCACCAAGTAGTGTCCTGAAACTTGGATCAGAGGATTCAAGTCATGTTTCTTGAAATCTTTGTCAAACACGTAGCAAGGGACCTAGAACAACACCAAAAAAAAATTACATGCAAACCATGCTACACAAGTAGGAGGAAGTTATGAATAGGCATATATGAAGGCCAGAGAGTACATGGAAAAGTTTTTTTACTTCTGGAAGCTCAAAGCTAGACATGCTGATTAAAATGAGGCATTCAAAGTTAGACTCTTTTGCTCCAGCTTTTAGAAGAGTTTTACTATAAACATCCATCCAATGCACAGAAAAGGTTGAAAAGTTATTTAAAATTCTCATCTCCACCAACTTCCAACATATATGCTTTACACACTTATGAAAAACATAAGTTCATGGAGGTTGCTCAGATTAATTTGGAGTGGGAGCAGGTAATTAGAGTAAAATTGTCATGTATGTGAAGAGTAACTTCTGCATGGATAGTACATAGATTACCTCTTTTGCAGGTTTAAACAAGTCTTTCTTGCAAGCCATAAAGGTCCTCCATTCAAAATAGTGCACACACTCTGTAGCTGTTACAAATTCAGGGGCACCCTATTTAAACGGGAAAAAATAATTCTTTGAAAAACAAACATTTCATTTTACATCTGTAGACATTAAGAAGTTTATTCAAGAGATTAAAAAAAAACAGAATACAGCACATCACAGAACAAGGGCATACAGCTTCTTAATGGCACTTGTTAACAGCAAGATTGTTACATAACAGCTTTGTTGGGCAACTCGGGAAGATGCAGGATGCCAAATCCTTGGTCTGCATATGCACCAATACTCAAATTAACATGTGCCAGTCCTAATACACAGTAACTGTATTCCATCTTTTAGAAGTGCTCACTGTGCCAACTGAAAATGACAGAAGTACCAGCCATATCTGCTTAGAAAGGAAGACACTACTAGAAATGCATATATATAGGTTAATACAGCAAGGCAATGCATGTTATATCAGTTCCCTGTCTTTTACCCTATAAGAACAACTGATTAGCAACCTCTTCTGCTATACAGAAAGAATACCCCTGACATTAGCTGTGTATTTTTATAGGCTCATTTTACACACATTTGTATATATTTCAAGATATGGGTTCTATCGTGGTTCAGAGCTGGGTGTTCCACTGAATGTCTTTCAGTGAAAAGACAACAATTTTTCACTTTGCCCTCCATCACCTGAGCTAGAAGCACTTTAGCATATATAAACTGATTCCCTCTCTCATTTAACCCTGCCATAAAAGGGGAGGAAACAAGTTTTTCCAGACACTATTACAAAATCCTTTTACTATGTGATGAACAGGTATTAGAACTGAGCTAACTAGAAGTCTGAAGATCAGTATGATCTGATGTTATAGTTGAAGTTGAGCAATAATTTTTAATTTAGTTTAAAGAGTCATCTGCTGAAATAGAACAAGAAGCATTTAAGTCTCTGCTGCACTGGCACTTTGTTTGAGCTGGCTGGATTTCCAAGAGGGCTTGTGCAATAGCACTGTCAGTGCCAACAGGAGCACCAATAAATACTTCTCCCGGATACACAAATATGTGAACTGATCACAGTGTACCAATCTGTCGTGTCTGTTCAGTGTGTGGAGGGTGTAACTCCAAAAGCACTTTGGAGTAAACTGCATGCACACAAGCCCCTAGAAACTTTTCAGGGGTCTTCAATCACACTTCAAACAGATTCTCAGAAACAAGTACTTCCTCAGAAGCCCAGCTGGTTGTATGAGCACTGTTAGTTCAACAATGTGCAGACCAAGCCTAAGGCTTACTGTTGTCAACTATGCTGCCCCACAACAGAGGACAGTCATTTTCTTCAATACTGTTCTATTAAACAGTCATGCCAGGTCCACAGCTCAGGCACAGCCAACAATTAAACAACAGCTTGCATTGTTATGGCACCCTGTACAATGTTGACTCATTCCTCCATATTAAACTAATAAAATACTACAGGGCAAACCATGTAAAATAATTAAAGACTAAGAAGAGTCCATAATCAGAGCTAAGCTGCAGACTTGCAACTATTTTCTACCAGGATTGAATTTTGAAAGCCACAATAAATCATGATCTTAACTTAACAGTAAAATATAACTGGCTCTTCTTTAAGCTATGAAGCTCAGTAGTCAGTGCATCCAAAAGTACAGCAAGTCTCCTTAAAAAGTAAGTCAGAACTACTTGTCATTTCCACTGAAGATAAGAGCCCATTATTTAGACTTACCAGTGTTTTCCCACACAGGAAGTTAATATTGCTTTGAATTTGGTGTACACCGCCTTGCTGCAAGCAGTTCTGTGTAGTGTTGAGCTCCAGAAGACTTTCAGAAACTTTTAGCAAGGCTAAATCACCTAGGGTTTAAAAATGAGAGGGGGGGAGGAAAAAGGGTGTTATAATGCAACGCCTTCACAGAAGCTCAACAGACAGGGTCTAGTTTCAACCACTGAGCAGCACAAGACATACCAGTCCACTTGAAGACAGTACAACTGAAGATCTTTGTGGATCTTCTGATTTGGAAGACCAGATCCAAGTTAAGATAGTGTTCAACATCTCTAATCACACTTCTAATTTCTTAGACTTTTTAGCAAACACTGTTTAAAATAAAAGTATAACAGCAGGTGCTACTACAAACTAGTCACCTCCTTAGGAACAAGGAAAGCTGCTACCAACTAGTTTCAATCACAATTCACTCCTTCCACCTACCAGCTTCTATTTATCGGTTTCTCAGCCTTTATACCATTTATAATAATAGCATCAGCACAAGATAAGAGAGAGTCTATCATAGAATGGTTTTATTTAAAAGGGACATATTCAAGTAGATCAATTGCTCAGAGCCCTGTTCAGCCTGACCTTGAACATTTCCAGGATGGGGCATCTGCAACCTCTCTGGACAACTTGTTCCAGTGTCTTACCAACCACCTCATAAAAAATTTATTCCTTTTATCTGGTCTGAATCTACCCTCCTTTGGTTTAAAATAATTACCTCTTGTCCTGCAACTACAGGCCCTGTAAGTCTGTCCTTGTTTTCTTATGAGCCTCCTATAAGCATCAGACTGCTGCAATAAGGTCTCCCTGGCGTCTTCTCTTCTCCAAGCTAACCAACCTCTACTCTCTTACTCTGTCTTCACAGGAGAGGTGCTCCAGCCATGCGAGCATTTTTGTGACCCTCTTCTGGACCTGCTCTAACAAGTCCATGTACTTCCTATGCTGAGGACCTCAGAACTGGATGCAGAAGCCCTGGGGTCTCACCAGAGGGAAAGGAGGGGCAGAATCACCTCCCTCGACCTGCTGCCCACATTGCTTTTGATACAGCTGGCTTTCTGGGCTGCAGGTGCACACTGCTGGCTCCACTTAATCTTTAGTCTGCTTACTGGTGCCTATGCACTGGCACCGTCTGCAGACAAACCCAGCACAGATCCACTGCCTCAGTGCAAATCCTCCACATCTCCCAACCCCTTTAACACAGCTCACATGCTGCATGAGGAGCAAGATCAGTGCTATGTCACTGCACACTGCTCTCCTTCCCAGCACTTAATGTGAAGGGGAAAGGTGGAGCACATTTCAAGTCACGATGAGCACCAGCTCACGTCACTGAAATGTTCCTGCTCAAGCCCATTTTGGTTAATATTAAACACTAATGCCTTTTAGATCTTACATGCTAATTTCAGCCTGTTCTTTTTTTTTTTTTTTTGTAAGTAGATTTTAATTCTGCAATAAGTTTAGTTTGAACTATTGAAAATGCTATAAAGTGTGAGTATTGATTGACCAGCTTCTCGCTTTCCATTTGAGTTCATGTCTACACTACGTAGAAAGCAAGTCAAATCTGTAATCACTGTAGATTTGCCAAATCACTGCACCTATGCCAAATGTTGTTTCATTTTAAAAAACACACTTGTTGGAACTTTGCCCAGCCTGTTATCTCCTCACTCAAGGCAAGCAAAATTACACTGCACCCAAGTAATATAGTCCAGAGACCAAGAGGAGCAGAAGTCAAAAAACTGGGCAAAAAGATGATACATGTGGTTTGTGCCTTTTATATTTCCTGTGTTATCAAAAGGCCATCTTCAGGTTTTACAGCCTCCAGAACTAGCAAAGGTGCCATGCAGCTCTCTCAAACCTAAGAGCTACATACTGCTTTGAGAGCACAAGTTTTACTTATCACATCATTGCTTAGAAGATACTGTCAAGGTACCCTCTTTACTTCCATAGATTAGAAGGAACCCAACACAACTTTCTAGGCAAGAGATGTATATAGCAACCATATGCATATGGCTTAAAACCTCTCCATTTATAAATGTATACAGCTACAAGCCTCCATTTAGCAGGGAACTTACGGCAGCACCATCTGAGGACATAACACTCTGTAAGCCCTAGTTTCTCTCAGTTCTAAAAACACAGTACATGGTGTTAAAGGCACTTGTGAGCCGACTCCAATCTTCTCAGTTAAAGTAATATTCAAGAAAAAACAAGTTCAGCCAGCATATCTTCTTTACTACAGGCCAAGAAGTATGCTCTCTTCCCCCTTGCATGCTTACGATTAGTGTGGGAACTTGCTAAACATTTTAACAAGTCTCTTCAGGGGCACATGCCTCATCACACCCTTGCTCACAGAGCAAGGGATATCAACCCCTCACATGATCAGCTTCCTTCCAGAGCTGCAACCACTTTTACTGTAACATCAAGCTCCCTCTGCAACGATCACTCATGGTTCTTCAGGACTTCAGAGATGTGCTCCTTCCACAAAGCAACACACTACAAATCAGCTAGTACTGTTCACAAAAATTAACAGCAAATACTTCATATAACACAGTTGTGCTAAATCAGTACCAAAGGCACTGTCTACAACTCCTCCGGCTCATTGACACTATCTGTTTAGCTACTTATCAGGAAAAAGGCAATCATGGAAGACATCCAATCAGTTGTCCAGAAGAGAGGGGCATTTAGATGGCAGCTATCATTTTACGTCCACTCATCCTACTGCAGCTGGACAAAGTGCACATTTCACCATCAGGTTAACAAACATTTAAAGTAATAACTCCATTTTCTAGGAGTAGTCCAACTACATGGCACATAAGTCACTAAGTGCCATGGTAAGTTAAAAAGTTAAATAACTACCATGTTATTTCCATCCTTACTGATGTTCATGAATGAAATATTTGCCTACCCTTGAAAACTTCTAGGATTAATAAAAGTGCAGAGGAGAGGCCTTTGGGATCTCCATGCAAACCCTGGTATGTCACACTGACACACAGTTAACATTAGCCACAAGGCTTCCCTGGGATAGACTGATTACTGCCATGGAGCATACAGCCTTAACACCTCATAAAGCTGGGAGCAACAAACAGTCCTACAGCTGTCATCCCTAGCACAGCTGGTATTTAAAAAACAAAATAATTGTTTGCACTGACTTTTTTTTTTTTTTCTGAAAGAATGAAGAGAACTAATTAAGCCCATATTTGAAGAAAGCTTACAACTCAACAAAATTTATCAGCTGACAAATTGCCCATCTTCCCCCATATAAAGGTCCTTCAGCTGCCCTCAGCTTTGGCATACAGGTAATGTCATCTGGATTGCCTGAAGACAAGTATGTGATTTAGCTAGTTTACGAAACTGGGAATCTACACCTGCCTAGACCTGGATCAAAGAGATTCCTCTTTTCTCACTAGGAGTGATTTTTTTACTTTTTAACAAATAAGCTTGAAACCCATTAGCATGACCTAAACTCAGTGTGATGGTGATGAAGCTCCAAGGCAGCTAGAGGCATGAGCAAGAACAAAATCTGGACAATTTGACCAACAGAACAAAGCAAAATTCAATGACAATGTTAACTGCACTGCCTTGATTTCCCACTTTATTGCAGGGTAGTTAAAAACCTATCCTACTTGAACAAGATTTGTGGCTTAGCCTTTGGAAGTCACTTCAAACTGCCTCAGCAAGACTACAGTATATCTGTTGCTAAATTTTCTCCCACTCAGTACCACTGAGGCACTCGGGAACTCAAGGTTTGCATACAGACGAACATTTGATACTGCTCATTCATCACCCAGCTCTGTTCTCCCTTCTTTTTTCCACAAGAAGTGTGGAACAAAACCTACACAAGCCTCTAGTTCTCACACTTCCCTGGGGAGAACAGACTTCTTCCATCTCACTCCACCTGCCACATTCCAGTCTCATCCAAAGCAGCATGTTAAAACAGACGCTCAGATGCTGCTTTCTTTTCTAATCCACAGGCAACTGAAGCCTCAATGGCATATGAGCTGGGACCCCCATCAGCAGGAAATAAAAATGTGTTTCATTCCTAAAATGTACAACAAGCATAACAGCATCAAGTGCTCTAAGACGCCACACTCCTCAGAGTAGAAGCTACACTACATGCAGTTGCAGTTTCAATATAAATGCAATCTAACCAGTCATCCCAGAAAACTCTGGAGCCTGAATATACCTTTATTCATGCACTCAGTGATACTGTAAGCCTGGGTCCCAACATTAACAGTTTGTTTGAAAAACACTGATTAACCAGACTGAAACCGAAGTATCTCTACTGTTAATAATGAGATGTGGGGAGAATAGAAGCTGACCAGCTGCTGTACATTGGCATCTGACATTGACAAATGATATCTGACAGATGAGAAACACCTTTGTCCTCACCATATTCCAGCAGTTCAAGCTCAAGCAATTCAATGAAGACTCACAGCTTCTTGTAAGAGCTATCTGCCAATGGCTGACAAGACTGGCAAACATGTCAAATCAGACTTCAGATCTGCAGATACTATGAAGCAGTCTGAAGAGATACTGGTCTTCAGAAAGCTACTGCTTTATTCCATTAGAAGTAACTAACAGTCAACTATCAGCCCCATCTTCAACAGTACTCATATATTACTGTTAGCCAAAACACAAAAGTGACCTTGAAAGTGACAAACATCCATGAAAATAAGTAACATGAACTCATGAAAAAATACTGTTCAGAAGACAAGGTGCTTCTGGCTGATGAAATCATGTGCATGTGTATAGGAATATGCCAGCTTCATATTTAGATCAGTATGCACAAGTCTTCCTCTCCTCAAAATACCAAGAACAGCTGTGAACTACTGAAGTCATCACCAGATTTGACTAGTGTAACCAAAACCAAAGAATTGCACGTAATTAACTTCCTTTCTGTGTGGAACAACTTGAAGATGACACCCCGGACAATTAGCAGTACTCCCAAGTTTGCATTATAGAGAGTAACCTGCCTCTGAACAAAGACCTGATATTACATCAGGCCAGGCTGAGCATACTTTAGAGCTGAAACTCAAGCTCTATCTTGTGTTCAGTATTTACAAAGCTGTACACAGTCCATATCCTGCCACAGGAAGATGCACTTATTCTACTTGAGATAGCTTTGCATACTTTCACACTAGATTACAGTTAAGTAGACCATAAGATACATTTCACAGTCCCATAAAGTGATTATCTACAATCAGATCATGTTTCACCAAATCTCCCCAATAAATCTGCAACAAAACAAAGTTTTACACTGTTCCAAGAAGGGAAAAAGGAAACTTTGCTAACACATCAAAGTTTGCAATAGTTATAAGACCATCCATTAACATTGCTCTAAACTACCTACAAGACACTTGTTTACTTACCTACTGACAGATAGGTCTTCTTTTTGATGTCATATGCACAGACTGCACTTGTCCTTCCACACTCTTCAACACCAGAACAGAAATTTATTTTATAAAGCACCTCTTTGTCTGCATCAATTACTTTCCAAGTGTAACTGAAAAGACAAAAATGCCTGTCAGTTGGTATTCAAGTTGTCTGAATTGCATATCACCTAGATACCAACCCCTGAAATAACCAAGTTGAAGGCTAGGAGCACCACTAACTTAGATTCCCATTCTGTTCTATATTTGTAAATACCAGAAATAATTGCTATTTTGTTGGGACTAAGAGCAAAACAGATTTAACCACTTGTGGAATGTAACATCAAGTGCATTTTTCCCTTTCTTGAACATCCAATAATCCATTCTTCCCCATCAAACCTCTGTGAAGGCCACTATGACTTAGGATCATCACCTGTAATACATTATCCTTGACAACCTGATACATTTCTCAGATGTCTTCAGCAGGCTGGACACTACTACACCTTAGTGTTCTGCCCAACAACAGTGGCAGAAGTGCTAAGTCTAAGGGGAACAGAGCAGCCAGTCTCATCCAGCAGTGGACCCACCCAGCTTCAGGGTCAAAATTGGGGTTGAGAGTCTTAGAGTATTCAGACCAAAAGATGCTAACAGTGCTTATTAGGGCCTAGCTGCACCTTTAGGCATTATATATATAAATATTTATATTTTTATATATATATATATATATATATATATATATATACACACCTCAGTATCTCAGCAGAACAGTTTCTGAAGGGCGATGTAAAAAGCTGCAAACCAAGCAGAGCTATCCACAAGACTCTCAGTGAAAGATTACACTACCTAGCTACAGACACATCAGAAAGTCAGCTGTCTGAAAACTGGGAAAGGAACATGAAGCTCAGGTTAAATATAAATGGGAATAAATCCTAGTAACATCAAAAAAATATCAAATGCAGCACAGTTCAGAGGCAGAGCAAGGATTCCTTCCCCTCACAGTAGGCACTAGGACTGCAGTGAAATGTGGTCAGTCACATGACACAGCACTGCTCAGTTTTGAGGCAGGCCCAGGTCACCTAGTTAAGAGCCAGGAGCTCTTTAGACAGCCTGGCTTACTACCAGGGTGCTCTGGCCAAGCTCTGCTGAAAAAGCACAGCTCAATAAACATTTGCTGTCACCTTGGCTCAGCTACCCCTCTTCTGGCACTCGCAGCAGCCTGCATCCTCTGGACACTTGATTTTTGCAAGATAACAGATTCCCCAGCTTCCCTTCTGTCCCAAGTGGAAACTTCAGCAGGATTAATAAAGACTCATCACCACATCAGAAAACTGAGGACAGCACAGTGACTTACTAGGCATTCCCGTTATTTACAACTCACACAAAATTTAGTGCACTTATCAAATGCACAGAAGCATTTGTCTTAATGTTCAAATCTCAGTTGATAAGAAGCTTCACCCATAAGGTTTGTTTGCCTTAATCTCTAGGTCATACGTGTTGCACCACTCAGCATCATCATCCTCCAGATCTCCCCAGGAGGAGAAACCATTCCTGTTCAGCTCTGAAGTCCAGTTTTTGGATAAGAAAGGGGCAACAACAGTTCAGCTACTTTATTTTAAATTTTAAATCCTCTGAGAACTCTTCTCAAACCCAGTGCATGCCACATCTAATCAAAGAGCCAGCAGTAAGATATCACATACTTTTCCATTTTAGTTACTGACTACGGGGCTCTTGGATTCCCTGTACTACAGCAGCCATGTTCATTTCAGACTGCTAATGGCTGGAACAAGTTAGGGACAAATACAAGAGAACTCTCTGTGGACTGAAAAAACAAAGAAAATCTTTATATATTAGTATATTATTATATTTGAGGTTTTATATCCTAATATAAGGGTCAAAAATAACTTGCCAGGTATTGAGTCATACACAAAACACCAATAAAATTATGTATTCAAGGACTGTGTCTCAATCCTAGACAAATACTTGCCATTATTCTTTCCTGTAAGCAGGCAGACCTGACCTTTTACAATCATACTGATGAGCTCTCTCAGCTGGTTTGTTGCATTTCTGAAGTGGATAAAGGCAATATCGATGCAGGAGGATGATAAGAATTTAGTACAGAATAACCAAAATTCATCAGTGGAATAAAGCTTTTCAACACACAAAAAAAGAAGTTATAAGAACCTGAAAAGGCTCTGAAAACAGCAAGAGATTAAAACCAAAGCTGGTTCTACATGCAGGAGAAAATGCATTTCAATCCAAACCCAATTTCTTCACAATGAAGCCCCAGAAAGTTAGCATTTCTCAAACTGAGAACTGAAAATTTCTCAAGGGCTCCAGTACTCTTTTTTTTTGACTGGTTTTTGAAGATGACAAAAAGGTAACGTATAATATTAAGGCGCAGAGTTTTTGATCAAGCTGGGGTGTTCTTCAGTTTGTTGTTGATTTTTATAGAGAACTTTAAGTTAAAATCTGTTTGTGAATGGAACAAGAATTCAAGTCCTTCACACAACTGAATTATCACTCAGAGATTAAGGTTTTGCTTCCCCAGTCCATGTTAACATTTTATGAAACAGAGGAAATTGGCACCTTCAAGTCAGTTCACCCACAGGCCAGATGCAAAAGAGAAACAAGACAGCAGCTTACAGAACACAAGCAAAGCAGCCACTAAAGCCAGACCTTCCCTCTGCCCTGTCACAGGCCCCTGGACAGGGAAGGTTGAGGAATTCTTCAGAACAGTCTGCACAAAAGAAATATGAAATCCAATATTCAATTATGTTCCAAACCACAAGTTCAGAGGCACATAGAAGTGAAAATCTAGTGCAGTTTCAGAGTAGCATTACTTTCATGGATGTTATAGAGACTTCTAATTTTTTTTTAATGTGTGGGAGGAGAAAGGTGGGATTTATTCATTGTGAGTAACAGCAGCCGGGATGCAGTCTAAGGAGCTGTTCTCAGAGAGATGAAAAATACTTCCACAGTAAAAGCAAGAATTATTTCTCACACAAGTAAGATTCCTGGCATTAAATCAGTACCTGGGAACAGTTTCAAGTTGCATGTGCTCTACTTTCCAATAAGATAGAAGCTGACCTCTCCACTGCAATCCATAATGGAAAAAATCTGTTGGCAATCACATTGCCCATCCTGACCATAGGAGTCACATGGCTTCCTCCAGCTAGCTCAGCACTCATCTCCACCAGTGGTGATGCCTGATGTAATTACCTCCTTGCCAGGGCCAGACAAAGTTATCTTGTTTGAAGGGCTTAAGCTATCCTGCTTCAATGCAGTTGAGCTAGTTTAGGGAGCTGTAATACCAACAGCTTTTAAAAGCAACAGTCATGATCACAGGGTGGGGTGTGAGGCATTCTCTGATACAGGGAGCTCAGTAAGATGCTACCTCACAGATTAAACCATTCAAACAGCCATTTCTGGAGCAATTCAAGGTCGGGGCTCAAACACAGTGTCTGCCCTGATTAAAACTGTCAAACAGGTTTTTTTTGCTGAAACCGCAACATGACACTTGCTTTCTGATAGACCCAACTGTGAGCTATCCCACAATTAGAAGGATGAAATACACACCCACGTCAACCCCCTCCTGCCTGGGGTAGGCTCTCCCGACTCCTGCCAGTGTTGCTGCCCCAAGCACCTGACACAAGCAGGACCCAGGGACTGTCCTCCCTCAAAATTAACTCAGCAAAAACAACAGGTGCATGTGCATGTGTGTGGAGGGGGGACTGAGCCTGGCCAGTTCCCTGTCTGGCCATGCACCAGCAGTGGGAGGCACATAAGGAGGCAGGACCAGCTCAGGCCACTGTGAAAACAGTTGTGCAAGCAACGTCCAAACGAGTTATTGGGAATAACCTTGCCTGCAGGTCAGCCTTTCCAATTACCTAGCTTTGTTTCTGAGACACTGAAGCTATCGCACAAAAAAGAAAATTAATCTACTTTTCAGCAAGCTGCAACATCAAATGAGAGCTCTGGGTTTTGTTGGTTTTTTTTAAACAAATCAAAGAAGAATATGAAAAAAATAACATGAGAAAGGGAAAAGCAAGCCTAGTTTACTTTGTGATCAGAAGCTGAGGCAGTGAAGTCAAGCAAGGTGCAGAAGGCTAACACTTGTCACAGCATGTGCATCCCAATGCCAGAGCCACTTTCAGCTCTGAGCACTAGTGAACCTCTTCAAATCAGCAGAGCATCAGAGAGACTACTGCCACCGTTCTCCTAACAATAGTTCAAGCTTTTTGGTTCTCAAACTGTCACCAGAGGAATGACTGCTGGCAAGAAATGTACACCCTGCTCCAAACAGCTGTAAAGCATAGATGCAAAGAATCATGCATTTTCTCTCTGGGGAATGCACTGAAATAGCTCATTTTGCTGAGGGGATGTTACACAGATGACCTGGCAGAGAGACAAGGCAACCTACAACTACAGAGCTGGAAAGCAAATCCACATGTGATTATGCATCCACACAATTTTGTGCCCAGATGCTTCTCAGCTATCAGAACATTGCAGAGATTAAACGAGTGTCCAAAGCTCTTTATGACCAGTTTCAACCAGCACAATTTCCAGGATGGTCACCGCAAATTTGAAGCTTGCAGCTCTCTTGCCACAGAAATCACTAGTAGATGTGACTACCATTTTCACGTTTGGTAAAGAAATCTCTATGTCAAAGCAAGCTCTCCTTACAGAAAATGCAAACTTGTATGGCACAAAGTACAGCAATCGCTATGCTTCAAGAGCTTTTTAATGCATCCCTACCCATGCTTAATTCTGCTCTAGCTCACCCATCCCCTTTTCCAACTACCACACACACTGTCTGTCTTCAGGCAAGTTTTCTTGTGCGTGCATCACGCATGACAGCCTTACAGCTACACCACAAGCTCTTCAGCTTTTTGCATCCAGAAGACATTTGGTCTTCATGCTGCGCTCTAAATCACATCTACTACACCATTTTACAGAATGCTTAAGAAAAGGGGTAGCAATTTGAAGTACACAAGAGCTACAGAAGGCAGCTCATGTGCTGAGAAATCACATTCAGACATTACAATGGCAGCTTCCCAGGGACATGACACAACCATTCATGTCGGGATATAAGTCCAGTAGTATCTTATTTATGACATCTCCCACTTAAATATGTCGAAGTGCTTAATAGAGCTGAATGAGTGCACCTAAAGGTCACCTCTCTGTACTCAGCATGTGCTTCTGTACCAAGGCCAAGCTGAATGCTAACTCCATGGTTTCAAGGAGCACAGATGAGGACAGTTGTGGTTTCACAACAAAGGGTGAAAAGTCAGAAGTGTAGGTACAGTCAGCTGTAGGAGTTGTGTCATTAAAAATTATGCATTTTGCACAAAATAGAATTAACTTACAACCCCAGGATTTGAAGTCTGCATAATAGCAATCCTGTTATACAGCTGCTTGAGATTCCCTTACATCCACAAGTCCAAAAATCATTGAAGTTATGCACCAGTTCCTATCCTTGAAAGGGGGCAAAAACATCACCTGTCATTAAATCACCTCTCATCCAGTAGAGATTTTCAGGCAAAACAGCCTGGACGAAGCAGTTTGTATTTGCTGCTCTACCATCACATTTGAAACATACTCTGAATTTTTTTTCAGAAATAAAGTTACACAGCAATTTTTGCAGTGTTATTTGGAGCTGTCAAGATTTCTTTTGAAGTAGATGGACTTGAATAACAGGTCACAAAATTAACTCTAATTCCAGAATTTTTCCTGCATTGAAACACAAAAGATATAAGGGGAAAAAGCAAAACTCATAAAGAGACCAAACTGGCTAGTAACTTCCTATATTGAACCAGTTCCCTGTGTTCTCTCCCAGGTGCTCATAGTGCAGCAATCCTGGAGAAACCTCTACACAAAAGATAAAAAAAGAATTCCAACTGCAAGTCACATGACAGCACAGTCAGCTGTCGGAGCACACAAGAACAAAGGAGAAAGCATAACAAAATCAGTGACTGAAGCCATGCCATTAGACAAAGTTCCAGAGAATGACAGCTTTTCTTCTTTACCCAGACCATCCAAGCATACCAGCAGTAAGGCTACACAAAACAATGAAAACCTCCAACTCAAGTTTAAGTAGCCTCATACCACAGTTCTTGCGCAAAGCAGTTTTGACACCTTTCCTCCTCCCTGCAAAACAGCTTTCCTACTCTTACTTAAAGGAAAGCCAGTGCCTCTTCTAATCCCCAGCAGTTTCCTTCTTTGCCCACCTTTTGACATTCACACACCAGACACAGAAGCTGCTACAATTTCACCAGCCCTATTACAGCACACAAAACCCAGGACACTGTTTTCTTAACAGCTGTAAAACAAGTAAAAACCTTCTCTTAAGCCAGTACAAAAATAGGTTGGTCAGGGACTTCTCATGCACACCAACATTGTAACTTTTGGCTGAAAAATCCACCAGTAGTGTGTTTGCATTGCCTGCATCATTCCTCACTTGGTATAGTTTTTCAGCAACTGTACCCAAGAAGACACTTCACCACTAAACTCCTTGGGGATTTCCCACCTATCAGACAAGAAGTTCTAGTTTCTTCTTTTACCCACTAGAGATTACTGGACATAAGTCCTTCCAAGCAGTTTTTTCCCCACCATGGCACAACAGCAAATGCATGTTTTTGAAGCATTTTATCTTAAAAAGAAACCTGCTGATTGTGCAAATTATGTGCAAATTATTTCCACTTGCCAGTAACAAAATGAAACTAGCTTAAGTAGTTTGCATCCAAAATGAGATTGCATGTCTCTCCATAGCACTCTCAAATATTCCTCTCGTCACAGACCCACAACAAAGCCAAGACAGACATTGACAGGACTTAACATTACTCTCCACTACTTGATAATCAAATTATTTAGGGTGGGTTTAAAAAAAAATAACAACCAAACCAAACAAAAACTAAACAAACAACAAAAATCACTCATCAGAGTAGCTAGATTCCCTCCAGAAGCTACGTGATAGTTTCTCGTTTCTGTCTCAATTCTGCAATTAGGGCGGTCATCTGACAAAACCACAAAACCAATTTTTGCCACCCTCATGGGTTATTCTTGCAAGCCAACCTTCTTTGCCCTTGCCCCCCCCCCCCCCCCCCCCCTTTCACCCTTTAACAATATCATATCCCAGATTCTACCAGGTGGACAGCCCATTCCCTCCAGAGATCCAACTTCTGCCCTTAGTGCTACATTCAGTCTGCTACACTGGTGCCTTCACAGTGACACTGAATGAAATAATATGTTCTTGTATGTACCCTGCATATTCCGGCTAAACAATTTAGAAATTAAGACCGGCAAGATATTGGTGGTACACTAAATTCACGGCTGAAGTTCGAGTAGAAAAATGTCAAGACATGAATAATGGTGACAGCTCCACATGGCAGTTTCTGAAAGCTTTCCTACCTCGCCTGTAAGTAACTGAATTGCAAATTGTGATGTCCTTAGCAAGAAGCCAACTCTCAAGTGACATCCCTTCCAAATCAACAACACTTTGTGTTTTTCAGACTACACCGAACACAGGCGCAGTCCTGACCACATGCGACTTGCACAGAGCAAGTCTACTCATCTTCTCAGCTGCGGATTTCCTGTATTTGCAGAGATCTACGCAGAGAGGTCTCGGAGGGGACTGGCCCCCCAGCCGCCCCTCCAGGCTCCCAGCCCAACTGCGCGTTCGCTACGGACCAGCCTCGGCCTCACGCCCCGGGACACGGCCGCCGCTCCCCCCGGAGATCCTCGGCCCGACCCTTCCCGGAACGGGCGACCAATACCCGGGGCGACCGGGCCCGCGCTGCCGAGTCCCGGAGCCGCGCTACCGCGGAGGGCAAGAGTGGCATGGGCACCAAGAGACACCCCCCCGCCCCCCAACCTCCCCGTGCTCTCCCCGGTTACAGCCCTTCTCCAGCCGCCCCATCACGTCCCAGCGCCCGTCCACCTGCACAAGTCCTCGTAGGAGCCGGGGAGTGCCGCGGTGGCCGCCCCGGACGGCGGGAGCAGCGCCAGGAGGGCGCCGAGGAGCAGCGAGGCCATGGGCGCCATGGGCCGGGCTGCCCCGGGACGTCAGGCGGCGCCGGCGCCGCGTCATGTGACCGTCGCGCGCCCCCGCCCCGGTCATGTGACCGCCGCCATGCGCGGGCACGGCGCTCACGTGCCGCGCCCCCCCTCCCCCGGCGGGGCCGTTTCGTGTCCCCCCCACAGCTCTGCGGTGACACCGCCACACCGCGCACGGCACAGCCGCGGTACCCCTGTCCCGGGGCTGCGCCCCTAGCTGCCGGCCGGCCGGCCGGCCGAGGTTCGCAGGGCCTCCGCCTGTGGGACGCACTGCCAGCGGGTTGGAGTGTCCCGGAGCGTGTCCTGCGGAGGGCAACAAAGATTAAGGGGCCGGAGCAACTCTTATCAAGGACAGGTTGAGGGAGCTGGGCCTGGTCAGCCACGAGAAGAGATCTCACCGATGTCTGTAAGCATCTTAAGGGCGAGTGCCAAGAGGATGTTTCCAAGCTCTTCTTGGTGGTGCCCAGCAATAGGACAAGAGGCAATGGACAGACACTGATGCACAGGGAGTTCCAGGAGAACATGAGGAAAAACTTCTTTACTGTGCAGGTGACCAGGCACTGGAACAGGTTGTCCGGAGAGGCTGTGGAGTCTCCCTCACTGGAGATACTCAAGAACCGTCTGCACGAAATCCTGTGCCATGTGCTCTGGGATGACCCTGCTTGAGCAGCGAGGTTGGACCAGATAACCCACTGTGCTCCCTTCTGACCTGACCCATGCTGTGGTGTGGTGGTTGTGTCAAAGAAATGCTGTTTGAAAAACGTTAAGTGGGCTTTAAATAAGTTATTTAAAATGTGCAGTGAAATCAGGAAACTAAACCCGTTAGGGATGAAGACTGAGGAGGCAATGACAGTGATGTGGTTGGTTCTGGCTGTAAGAGTTATTACTGCAGCAGAGAAGCTGGTGTGGTGTAGTAATTACCCCCATTTCAAACAGAGGGCAGGAGGGGAGATTTGCACAAGGCAGCAGCTTTGTCAGGAGGAAGTGGAACACACACTGTCCTAACTCCACTGCCTCCTGGACTACAGAGAAGAGTGATCCAGCCTGGAGCTTGCATAAGTATTTCCAGGACTTAGCAAATTTTAACTGCAACGTTAAGATTCAAAATAGATAATTAATTAGCAGTAAGTTTTTATGAAAGTGCAGTTAAGAAGAAAAGTACCTTTGAGAGTGGCAAGAGGCATAAGGAGAGTGAAAGAAAACTAAAAATTACTTATTAAACAGACAGCTGTCTTGTGTGAAGAAATCCTGTTCTCTAATTATGAATGCTTTCCAAAAGCCATTTGCACAAAAAAGCTAAAAAGGCCTATAACTGAAATAGTTTTTCTTGCCCTGTTCCCTGGCATCCATGAGACTAAGACAGCACTGAAGATTTGCCTCTCTGGCAGTTCAGCTTGATTCCAGGCTGCTGGAGTCTCCTTTTCCTCTCTTTTTTTTTCTCAGATATGGCCCACCTTTATAGTAGCATTAGTTCTGCAGCAGGGCAGTCAGCTGGCTGAAGGTGCTGTTCTGGCTGAAAGTTAACATACTATTCTGATTGTTTTGTGCAAGTTTGCAGCTGTACCTGTCACCTGACTTAACTTGGCTCACTGCATATCTGCACAAACACCACCAGCAGCTTCAGAAGGGGGAGAGGAACTAAGAAAAAAAATAATAAAAGGAACTAAGTAAATGCTGTTGTCCTCTACAGTTTTCTACTACAATATAATGGATTATTGTCAATTCTTGCTCTTTTGTTTTAAACTTCAGTGTATTCCTGAAAGCTCCAAGTCTGATAACCCAAGAACCCCTGTAGTCTGCTTTTAAGACTCCAGCCTGTATAGTTTAAAGATGAACTTGATGACATTAACTCAAAGACTCAAAAAGACAAAAGCAG
>JACBWW010000217.1:0-68692 GCA_020086605.1 Lanius collurio | reverse complement strand
AATCATCCATATTCTCAGATCCCAGGCAAGATATATGTTGGTAGGTAAAGCTATTAACAGTGACCACCAAATTTTTTCTTGTATTATGTGAGGTTACTGAATGCAAAGTGTGTCAAATCAGTGCTGCTCTGCAAAATGATTGCATGAAATGTTTATTTTACTCAAACAACTCACATATAGCACTAGCATTGTGTAGTCTGCTGATAAATCTGTATAGTATTGAGGCATATGACTGAAATCTCCAGAATTAATAATAGAGGAGGAAGTATAAGGTGTGTCTGTCTCATTCTGTTCGTATTTGACCTTGAAGAAAATAACAAAATAGAAACTGTGAGCTTTAATAGGTATATACACTATATAGACACACACTGATGCACCTATGTTGGTATCTTATGGTACAACATAATGTTAGGACTAAAAATTCCTTTGAATCCATGTGGAGAGAATGTTTCAGTCAAGGCAGACTGAATAAATTCAAAGTTGTTATGGGCCAATCCCAGAAGATCCAGTAACAACATTTATATAGTCTACATACACTCTGCCTAGTTGAGTATAAGCCAAATGAGAAAAACACCTTTGAATATCCAAGTGCTGTGATTGAATCAAGAGGCCATTTCCATCAGAGAAGGAATCTGCATCAGAGGGTGTAGGTACCTCTGGTAAAAAAACCTATTACAGAAAGAGATGGGTAATTTTGAAAGCTTTACAAGGTACTTGAAAGAGAAACCTGAATCAAAATATTTTCTGTGCCTGACCAGCAAAGTATTATATTAACTATATTAAGGCTTATTATGAACTGTTAGGTGTGGAGAAAGAAAATGTTCTCAGGCAGAGGTACTAGTCTTGAATTTTTACATCCTATCCACAAAACTGAAAATTGTAGATGTCAGACACACTGAACACAAAGGAAAGATTACTCCAAGAGCAAAAACTTTAATCTTTTCAATTATACTTGCTGTTTCTGCACAGTAGGTGCCATAGACTGCTATTTTTAAGCCAATGTTCACAGAATATGGAGTGAGAGCTCCATAGCAATATCAAAGTAACTGAAAGGACAATGGAACTAGAAACTTTAATAGAAATTGTGACTTTCTCACTTCATATTTTACTGAAGCAAGTGTTGAATGGCAAAGAACACCATTTGAGATTGATGTATTTTAATTATCTTTAAAGCAGCAGCTGTGGAAACCTCCCATATGTTACCTTCTTATTCTGTCTCATTCCTGACCTGCAAGGGTCACTTCCTGGAAGGGACTCCATTCAGTTCCTCTTTTTACTGAAAGATTGCTGCATAAGCTCAAATGGTTCTGAACTGTGGAATCAAACTGATACTATGCAACCAACTAATTTCCACAGTGCCTTTTATGATGGGCAGCTTCTGTGTGCATGACTGTGGAGTCAGGTCACAAGCAGGAGTCACAAGATTTGTTGGCAACTACTCCATCTACACAGCAGAGTGAACCAATATTAAGGCATTGAACCTCCCAGCTCAGTAGTGCAGACAAAACTGAACACAAATCTTACACCGAGTAAAACACCTAAATCAAAAGCAGACATATTACTGCATGCAGGATCAGTATTTTTATCTTGCTTTCTCTCTGGTTTTGCAGTCTCTGTTTTTTCACATTCTTGTTGCCTTACCTAAGCACAGAACATGGTTTGGACTACATAAGGGGTTGCTCTCTACTCTTTGTTGCAGCCCCTCAAATTTTGAAAAATAAGAGTATTGTTAGTAAGTTTCTTGCCTTTACAGCCAGGGAATATTCTGAAGTTTGAACCTCTAAACTCCAGACAGAAGGTTTATATAAAATCTCAGAGATGCATACATTCAACCATTAGTGAGGAAACCTAAGAATGATGACTTAAATGACAGCTATTTCAGTGCTAACCACTTCATCTGAAATATCCACTTAACAGTTTCATCCATTATGTGTGGGCTAATCTGCAGTCCCTGAACTGTCCTCACCTCTGAAACTTCATTAAACTGGCAGCGTAGGGAAGAGAATAGGGACCTTCTTCCATCTCTGTTAAGCAAGACAAGTCAATCTGCAAGATTCCACACACTGGAACTGTGAATTCATATCTCCATGCCAAACAGCTGGTAAAATAGTATTTCCAGAAATTTAAAATACTGTGTGGGAGGGAAAATGGGACTTCTGCTTGTAGCTGACAGTGCAGACCTCTGTTTGCAGCTGCAAACTATTTCATGGACACCTTCAGCAAAATAGTCTTTCCTTTCTGGCTCAGCAAGAAATAAAAATAGTCCTGTGGCAAGAGCTATGGGATTTAACTGGGATATGGGGACAAAGTTCAAGTTCCCATAGTTATAATCTGTGGTGGTCCAGGAACACCTCAACTATTCTCTGCATGGAGGAGCAAATGGACTGACTGGGAACAATGGATCAGGGTGAGACCAAGTGATTGTTTGAACTCCTAAGCAGCCTCATGAAAAAGAATTGATCTGTTACAAGGGCTCTCAAGGTGAGACCCCTCAAGACTGAGCTTTCCCTAGGCACCTCCTGTTTCCTGGCCAGCATTACACCATGCTTGTCACCACTTCCAGATTAGTCTTCAATATCACTCTTCACATAATCTCATCCTCCTAGTCCCCTCTCTCCAGAATCCTTTTGTACACCTCACCTCAGAAGACACCAGGGGGAAAAGGAGGAATTGATGCTCCAGCTGGTCCCTGTGTTAAGCACATGGTCCAACCCTCTATTTGCCTGTGAGGAACAGCCTGGATGCAGCCATAAAAGATTCTCAGAGTCATACTGGATTCACTCATCATAATCAGTAAGATTCACAATAAAAAAAAAAGTCTGAATGGTCCTCAGGCCTTTGCACAAGAAACTTTTCCAAATCTGAAAAGGGAAAAATGTTGAACTTGTAAAATGGAAATGTGAGATGTACTATAGCTTCTAACTTTAACTGATACACACAGAAATCAATCCAAAAATAAACACCAATTCCAAGTGTACTCAGTTGTATTGCATCTGGTTGCTGCAAAGGACATAACATACAGGGCAATGAACAGGCATGGGAAAAGAGAAATAGAAATATAAAGTCACTCTGGAAACTCCAATTCATCTCCTGATGTCTTCATAGCTTTTTCTACTTTAGTTCATTTTTATTATGAATTTAAAAAAAAAACCAAAACCAAACAACTTGAGGATCTATTTGCATTGATAAGTTGTCTGGAATTTCCATGAAGACAATGCTCTAAATGAGCACACAAAATTCTACTGAGGAGGGGTGCAAAGCCCTGTGATGCAATGTAAGACAGCACTACCTCAATCTCTTCTGTCCTATTAGAGACCTTTGCCCTGTGAGGTGCTGAAAGCCTCAACTTACAGTGCACTCAGTGCAAGGAAGCCATGAAATTGAAGACATTACATCATGAAATTGAATCCTTAAATGTTAAGTTACTCAGTAAAAGGTTCTTCATTGTTAATTTTTCTCCTGTAGTATTCAAAATACCTCTTTTGGGAAAGTTTACATTTATACATTTCCTCATGCTTTTTCCCTCCAGCAGTTGCACACTGTACCCAGACAATTTTATGACAATATTTTGTATTATAGTGATACTGAAACTCTGTGTGTTGTACCCTAAAAACTGATGGGACACTTAGCAGAAACAAACTCCAAATAATTAAAAAGTCTACTTCACTGGAAAACAAGATGTAAGCAAAAAATTGTAACAAAGGAAAAGCTGAGCCTTGCTTCCCCAAACACCCACATCCCCAACAGCTCTTAGCATAGACCTACCTCAGAAAATTCATGGAGGAGAAAAGGAAATGGATGCTGCAGTTAATCCCCTGTGGTCAGGGGAGAGCAGCACTGTGTCACACTCACCTGTGGGGAGCACTTGGAAAATTCAAAAACAAGCCACAGGTTTTATGTGAGACATCAAGTGAGGATATTTCTCCTAGCCCTGAAAGTTTGCTGGCATACTTTGTTGATTTACAGAAAATTAAAATGTGACTCAGGATTTACAAAGAATAATTTCCCACTGTGAAAATTTGCCCAATACATAAGAAATATTGCTAGCAGGGAGAGATGGGATTATGCTGTTTTACACTGTGCAAGGACAGAGCAGGTGATGAGAAAGTGTCCAACTCAAGCCTTATTAGCACAGGGCTTATGGTTTCCCTAAAAGGATTTGATGGTTGACATGTCTGTGAAAAAACAAGACAGGTTTTTTACATGGGGTATAAGTTTTAGTCATTTTACACATCCTGGATTATTGGTCACACAGCACTGAATAAAATCAGTTCCTTCACAGGTGGAACAAACAGCACAGCAGCAGCTTAACAATAAATAATACATAAAGTTGTGGCAGAGAAAACAGGTTGTATGAAATAACCATTTCAGAGATGGTATTTAAAAGCAAAACAAAACCCCCCAAAAATATGTCTAATAAGAATCCAATACTTTGTAGTTCTCTTTCCTGCTTGGTGTGCAGCACGTGTAAATGATGCCAAATAGGCAACCAGTGATGTCCTAAGTGTGGGACAACAGCAGCTTGAGTGCACTAAATTCTTCCTAGCAGTTTAACAAGTTAATTCAGCAACGACAAATTTCACAGATTTTGTGAATATTAAACTTTTTGGCTGAGACTATGTCTAATAAATGACATCCCAAAGACTATACTGCAAAACACCCCCAAAAACCTGAGATTATCCCAAACCAACTTGTTGCCTTCAATGTAACTTTTACTTTCAGCACAAGCTATAACAAATTACTTTGAGCCTGATGGGTTGTACTATAAATATTTCAGATATATAGAGAGAGTGTGAATGAAATCTTTATACAACACTACTGATTACTGTGTAAATACTACACATTATTACTGAAGAACTATTTTAGAAATATTTTCCTGAGTTTGACTTTTTATATCATTCCACATTAACATCCAGCCATGGTACAATGTCTTCAATGATATGGGTTATAGAGGGAGAGGAAAATTTTAACTCACCCTTTTTTAACTTTCAATAATTACCTGACATTAGTTTTGTATCACAACAATATTACTATTTAAAAGTAAAATGAAAGAGATTTATTTGAGCCAGGAACAAATTCTATGCTATCATTTGAAAAGCAAAGGAAATTTTTGATTCCATTCCTGATATGCAAGATTCGAGGTCAGTCATTACAAAAATGTAACAAGCCAAGCCTACACGAACTCCTCAAGCACAATTCAACAATACCTAATATTGAGGTTCTTTAAAATCCTGGAGGATTTGCTGAAATGTAGAACATACATTTTCTTCCTTAAATGCAAAATAGCAGCCTAAACAAATTAATTTGTCTGAATGAGGAGAAGGGGAAGGGATTAGAGCAGAAACCGTGACATAACCAACTTTCTTGGATCTAACTGAAGCTCCTGTGGAAAAAGCAGGCTCAGACAATTTCTGCTACTACTCTACTCAACTTTCTTGCATATCAACTAATTCTTTTTTTTTTTTTTTTTTTTTGCAAGAATCCATGAGAAAAGATCAAAATCAGACCAAATTCTAAGTAACCAAATACTGCCAATGTCTCCACTTCTGCTATTACACAGTTCCAGGATGTAACACAGAACAATGGTAACTCATTTACAGTGTGCTTCACTGTGCATGGTGCAGACACAGATTATAGGATGACATAATGGATAAAGCACTGGCCTTTCACCCTGGGGATTTTGTCCAGCCTGCAGTCCTATCAGATAATGGGTTTGGCAATCTCCACAAGTCTCTTTTGGACACTAATCCCCACTACAGAGTCTCTATAATTCATCACATAATTTAATACACCTGGCAACTTTACCACCAGTTCATTCTTTTGTTACATAAAGGCCCAAAGTGAAGTCAAGGGTGGTTAATGCTCTGACAACCAGCTATTATCTCCCATAACAGCTGATTTTGAGAGGATTATTGCAGTCATAAACCATTTTTATAAAAATTGGCAACTGGGAAAGCAGTGTAAGAAAATAAGGTGATATTTAGAAGTTTTATCACTGATTTTCTACCAATCTGTAATGGAGTCTCTAGCATCCAAAAAATGCTGGAGAGGAAACTTGAGATTAAAGCTACAGATCATGAGCCAAGAATCTGAGCCCTGAACAAGCTGATAGTCAGAAGCTATCAGCTATTTTTGACTATTTTGAGGTTACAGACACCTTTTGTCTTTCTCTTTTATTTCTCTGACAAATACAGAGTATATTTCTTCTTTATTTTGTCTCACTTATTTTTTCACCTCTTTACTTTATCAGGATTCTCCCCTATTCAATTTGAAGTATTTCACCACTTTTGGCATTCCAGTTATAGACCCACAACTGTGCTCACAAATGAACAAGGGACTCCTCTGCTCTCCAGACCAATTGCTGAGGATATAAGTGACCCTTCAGGAAAGAAAAAGGGAGCTGCACTCAGTTTACAGGAGAAGAAATCAGCCCACTGGAACGGTGGGAAAGGTTGGGAAGATGAGCAGTTGAGGATCCAATCTAAACATTAACACACAAGCAAACAGGCAATAGCACCAAGGTACTCATAGTCAAGGGAATTAGCACACACAGTCCCCATTGGAAATAAGTCTGGGTTCTGCAAAGTGGTAAAAAGGCATCCAAAATCTCACCAGATAGAAGTTAACAGAATGTAGCTGCTGTTTGGTGGACATCAGACTGTAGAAGGATAATTTTAAAAGGTGTAAGTTCCTTCTGGGCTCTCTAGTACATAACTACACCTGTGCAATGTTATTTTGTATTATGCAGGTGTGTGACAGTAGGTGGATCCTCTATATTTAATTAACAAAACTGCTTTGTAGAATACATTTCACACAAAGAAAAAAAAAATCATTAAAATAAAGCCAGAGAAATTCAAACCATAACCACTCCTGCTCTGACCAAGAGGCATTATTAAAATGTCCAGTTTAACAAAGTATTGTCAGTTTTGTAGAAGCTTCACAGAATTGTATTGAAGTGAGCTTCTGTATTTCATGACTCAGGATATCTTTTTTTCATGCAGGTTTGAATTGAGCAAGGTTTCCTTCACTCCAAGGAGATGTAAATCCCCCTAGGCTGTGCTGTGAACCAACCATCTTAGGCAGAAGTCACTGTGGTGCTGAGCTCCACTTTGTAAGCCTCTGTTTGGTTCTGAACAGCTGAATTTTATGATAGGTTTTATATTAAGTCCAGTGGCAAAAGGTTCAGGTTCTAAGAATCCAACTTGCAACAGGAAGATTGTCATAAAGTAGCACAGAAAACTGTATGAGGTCTACTCAGAGAATGCAAAGAGTTTTGCAAACTGTAGGTATAATAGAGTCATAGAATATGAGTTGGAAGGGATCCACAAAGATTATCAAACTCCAACCCCTGGGCCTGCACAGGACAGCTCCAAGATTCACACCATGTGCCTGAAAATAAAACTGAAGACTTACAAGAACAGGAAAAAGTTTGTAGATAGAATTATAAGATTACTTCTTCTTTGAAATACAAAATCAGCCAAAGCAGAAGAAGCTGAAAGTGCAGATGCTGCTCTGCTGGAACAGCAGACCCACTGTTTGGCAAACTCTGGTAGGAATGTGTGTTTATTGTTGGGCTTCCTGTGAGTAGAAACACCACAACTTCTTTAAGAAAATCTTTCAGAAATCTGAGTCAATGCATAGAAAAATAAATGAGATTTTACATAAAAACTGTCTTCTATGCTGAAAAATATTTAATCCTTCAGACACTGTATATACACCATGAATTGCTTGAACCTTCAAAGTGCTACAGCAAGAACATAAAATAGACATGAAATTACTTTATCTTGACATTTTAACTAACTGAAGGCAATTGCTGCTCAGATTGTCACAGTATACCAGCCAGTATTAAAATTGCTATGCCTTTAAGTTTATCTTTGATTAAAAATTAAATGTACCTCTAATTTATAATTTTTGTAGCCCTACAGCATCCATGTGTTCTCACAGTTAAGTGAAGTCAAACTAAATATTTAATACACCATTCTAATTAGCTACAAACTATTACCTGATTTAAGTCTGTAAATGAATGTGAAAAGACTCTGGAGGCCTAATGTTAACCTTCATCCACTCCAGTTATACGAGAGAAATTACAGGCTCTAATTAGACTCTTTAAACTGCAAAGAAATAGAATTTTCATAACCAGCTTATTAAAAAACGAAGACCCCCTTGGGACAGGGCAAATTGCTTCTACCCTGATCCGCTTATCCTTGTACAACACCATACAGAAGACTCATGTTGTCTGACTTGCAGCTCATATTTCTCCCAAATTAATGAGCACTCAAATTATTCCAGCTGCCCCCTTGGCACAGGGAAAAATTGAAAATCCATGGCTGCCAAGTGACGTGTGTAACCCAGCTGCTAAATAAAATGTGCTTAAGGGGACACAGCTGTCGAGGTGACTATTTACATTAAAATAAGTCCATGGATACAGAACAAATGTCTAAAGACAGTGCACAGAAACAGTGTACAGCACTTCGTTTAACCCTTGAATTTAAGCAGGTCACGAAAATTTGCAGCATCATTTATCAGCTGAAGGTAAGTGCATGGTCTTTTGACCTTATGATTTGTTTCTTCCAATTTGTCTAACCTTGGAAAAATTCTGATTTTCTTCTACAAAGCAGGTAAATTCAGAGGGATCACATTAAAGTGTCCAATTCCCATGACAGAAAGGACCACTGATTTTTTGGAACAAGTCTACTTGAAAAAAATACAGAAAGTTTAACTCCATTTCCTGCTCTCCAAACATGCACAGTGTGACATTAAGCACACTGTTTGAGGCAGCAGAACTAAAAATGATGCTTGCAGAGAATTCACACAGACTTGTAGAGGGAAAAAGAGACTAAGATATTTTTGTGCCTTAACCCATACAGGCTGCCAGCTCACTGCCACAAGAACCTGAGGATACCAGGTGTTATCTTTAAAACACTAAATAGTACAAGAACTCTGTTCTGTAAGAGTTAACTGTATTCTAAAATACTCTAGGATGCTGTGGTTCCTAGGCCACACTTTTAAATGTCTTATAAACCATGACCATAACCCAGCTGACTTGAAAAGCACTGTGCCAGTTGAATATATACCTTGGAATAATAAGGGTCAAAGCAAAGTTTCTCTTTACTAATCAGGAATACTTGGCCAGAGGACATCTTGGATCTTGGACCATAATCTAAATTCAAATTTTTACAGTCAAAAACATTTGCTTTTTTCAGGAAGCACATGTGAGGCCCAAGCCATAACAAAATGTGTGTGCAAGCAAATCCTAACAAGAATTGTACAGAACCCAACTGTAGAGAAGGTTAAATTAGTCAAAGGCTTATTTATTTCAGCCTTCACCAGACAGTTTAATTTGAGTAGTTACTATGACACAAGCATTTTTAACTATGGGATTAGGAGCTGAGGTCATATTTGGAAAAAAAATAGTAGATAAGTAATATATGTTTAAATCAATGAAGCCTGATAAAATTTTCCGTGAAGTGTTGGAGAAACTAACCAAATTAATCTTTAAAATATCAGTGAATATTTTTTAAGATCTGTGGGTAACAAGGGGATTGCCAAGGACAAGAAAAGGGAAATTTATTTTCAAATATTTTCAAATCTAAGGAAAAAAATCTGCATTACTCCCCAGATTTCACTACCCAAAAAGACACTAGCAAAAGTAATTAAACAATTAATTCAATCATATAAAATACAATAACGTGGAAAGAAACAGCCAACATCAATTTAAGAATAATTCTGTTTAACCAATCTTATTTCCTTTAATAAAAAGTGTCTTTTGTACTGTTCAGGTGAAAATAGGAGGAGAAAAATATCCTGATTAAATTCTCAAAATATTTTTCAGGAGAAGTACAGTGATCTTGACCAATCTTGGGCTCACAGGCAGCATACCATCCATAAGAGCTTCCAATTGGGCCTGATAAAAAAATGCCACAGCATATTATGTGCTCAGTGATGTTGTTTCCCTCTAAGGACTCCAAGCCTAATGAAATGAACATAAGGTGAATGCACTTCTCAGACAGCTGTGCTCTCAAAGTGGATTTATTATTGTCATGTCAGGAAGAGAATTTGGTAGAGGGGGGAAAGATCTGGCCAATATCAAGTGCAATTTAATAATTTGATTCAGGATTTAGATGACTGACTAAAGAGAATCCTTAAAAGTTTGTCAAATGACATGAAGCTGGAAGTCTTTCCAGGCCCCATGGAATATAGAACTAGATTAAAAATGGTATTTGGGAGCAAGGGAAATACTTTGAAAATAACAGGATTAAATTTAGGTCAAATAAGTATATCATTACGAGGGAAAGTTCTAATGCATGGATGAAAGATGAGGAAGAACTTTGTGGAGCACCAGAAAAAGATTTCGATTTCTGTAAGAATCATAAATTCACTGTGGGTCAAAAATGCCAAAATACAGCAATAAAGGCAGATATCAAACACTTTCTGGATGTGGCTGAAAGAAATGGCAATACACACTTGATGTGAATGCAAGGTAAGGGAGGTGGTAATTCAGCTCTGCCTGTGAAAAGCAGAAATGGAAAAAAGCTATAGCTGGGCTTGGTGAGTAGTGCAGGGCCTGAGACAGTCAGAAAGGTCTATCATAAAGCAGCAACCCTGCATGCACACAAGAAATGGGGTTTTACCACTTACCATCAGCTATCCTAGGTAATTACAAATGCACTTTAACTGAGAATGTCATCCAAGAATAAAACCCATTTTACATAAGGCTACAGACCTTGTAACATAATGGGTATCTTAGCTGAATACAAAACCCAGGTTTGCTTCATCATTCTTCTCTGTCTGTATCCTGAACAACTCTTTTAAGGATTTTACCCAGGGTTGACTCCAGGTACTGTGGTTAACAAAACATTGAGGGGTTTCACCTGTCAATTTGAATTCATCCATGTTCTGGTATTTGTTAAACATCAACAGCAGTTGAGATGTTCGTAAAGAAATACTTTGACTTTTTTAAACCTGGTACTAGAGAGAACAAAGGATGAAAACCTGAACTACTGTGGACACTAAATATGAAGAACAGCCTAGAGAGGTCCATTCCTCTGAGTTCAGAGCTAAGGAAGCTTTTTTCTCTAACGTGACTCAAAAGCTACGCTCTGAGTCCTGTAGCTAATTATAAAAACATGCTCTGTTTGCTCTCTCCATTTTCACTGCTGGTTTTGCATTGTCCAAACCATACAAAAGTATGCAGTGATGTCACCATATGTATCATGGAGAAGAAAAAACAGATGAATACTCTATAAACACTCTTCGTTCTTCAAACATGTAGCCTAAACAAAGGGCTTCCTCCTCCTTCTTTTAGAGAAACATGGGAAGAAGAGGAACTGAGAACCAAAATGAGGACATTGAGCATCAGCACACTACTATTGAACTTGCATTTGACATTAGGAAACACAGGAAAGTTATGTTAGTGGTGAAAAATGGGGAACTCCAAATTTAAAGGATAAAAAGAATTCATTTTGCTGAAGGATTTTTGACACTGAGTAATTGATTTCTTAAAAATCTTCCTGACATGCTACATCACTGTATTTCATTTTTCCTTACAACAATCCTTTCTGGAGAATAACTGAATCTATTCAAAAAGCCTCCTATTCTGATATTTTACTGCCTCCATCACAATGCCCATTACAAGAACTAAAATCAAATCAGCAATTCCAAACTCCAGAACATTTTTAACACATGGAATCATTTAAAATATCTAAAAATCCCCTAATAAATCTGTAATTTTTAATATTAATATTTATATTAACATTAATATACAGGTCCTTAACACTGCAGAAAAAGTAAGAGACTCCTGCAGTAGGAATGTAAAGACAAAAGAACAAAGTAATGCTCTCAGTGCCAAGAAGACAAGGCAAAGAATGAAAGCTGGAAGACAAGACAAAGAGAGGATTAAAGAATAAAATAACTTACAGCAGAAAGAAGACAGTACTTTTGAGAACTATAAAGGACAGAGTTGCAAAACCTGCAAACTGGACTGAAAATGAGACATTGAGAGCTCTTAGTATGAAGAGAAGAATAAACATAATTAATGCAATGTCAGGCAACACAGGGACACAGTGCCCAACTGAGACACAAACAAAATACAACAGTAAAGATTAGGAAGACAAGATATGAGCCTAAAATCGTGGTTTATTATCTATGTTATACATATATGTGACATCATATCTACACATGACTTCATATAAAATGAGAGCAACAAGCAAACACAAAAACACAGAAGAGAGAACAGAACATGTGGGCATGCAAGCTTTCTCTAAAAAGTGTGCCTCAGGAAAGGGAAAACCTGTGTGCAACAATAGAGACAGAGATTTTATTCAAGCTTTTAATGAGACAGTCAAAAGATAAAAAGGGGTTATTCAATCAAAGGTAGAATTAGGTTAATTAAGCCAGACAACATTGAACACATGGAATTAAATCTCTGCCCAGCTGAACCTGAGGGTGCAGCAGTGCCAGGGGCCCTGCAGGAGGGACAGCTGGCACAGAGGGAGGGTGGATTCCCTGGGATGGATCCTTCACCCTTCTGGTGCCTGGGGAGACAAGAAATGCGGGTGGGTACCCGAGGAAAAGGAATGGCCAGCTGGGGGCAATGAAACTCCAGGAATCCGGGCTGATGCCAGAGCAAGAAAACAAATGTAGCTGCACTAAAACTGCTTGCCAATCTGTCCATCATCCCCTTCGTGTTCTTGTGTCCAACTCCACAATTTCTTTGGGTTGGCCACTGCCTTTCCCTCCACAGGAAAAACATTTGGTGTCAGTACTGTTCCCTGACACCATCAAGCACAGCATTTAAGGACTGCTATATTTAATCACTGATCTGAAATAAAGATATGTGAGCTGAACAACAGCTATTCTTGCATAAACCCATACATGGAAACTTAATTCAGAGTGCAAATGCTGATCCTATCAGTTTAATCTCCTTGGAAGGTATGAGGATAAGGATACCTGCATGTGAAATTCCAAAAAAACTCATTCAAATTTTTATTAAAAGACACTTCTCAATACTGCCACCCTTGGGCTGTGGTGCTCTCTGTGCTACAAAGGTATGATATATACTTGTAAATCCCCTACATGTTCCCTGGAAGAAAGAGAAAGGGAGGCCCTGGATAGAAAAGCACCTTTATTATTTAGTCCTTGTAACATTTCCTCTGATGTCAGCCATACTGCTGAAGTGAAGCACATAATTAAGGCACCATTAAAGTCACTGAAATCAGAATTTGTTTGCTCAGATTTTTCTAGACAACTAGTTTTTATTTCTTTATTCAAAGTTAAAAAGTTTACTTGAAGATTATCCACTTTAATAAAACTTCATATCTTTTTAATCTACCTACAAGAGCTCCACCATGCTGAAATCCAATAAATGAGATAGAGGCACAGTGCTTTTCTGAACCAGAACACATTTAAAGCTCACTCAGGTACAGGAATCTCACAGAAGAATAAATACAACTTTAAAATAACAGTGCATTCATTTGAGACAGCACACACACCGTCATCCCTCAGTTTATAGCTGCCAACTTTGACACCTCAGATTTCATTTTCAGATCAACCCAACGGCCCTATGGATGCAGTTTAGAGTGTACATGAAGCACCCACCATATTCAGGTAATACTTACTGCAAATACAAGCCACACACTAATCTGCAAGCCCTTTCCAAAACCCTTTTTTTTCTTGGAAAAGTATTAAAGAGCTTTTTCTGCCAAGCGCCTTCTCCTACAGTGTTCCTATTCCTAACTCTTAATTTCATCTTTTAGTGCTGTGTGATGTATCTGTTATTCACTGTCAGACATTTTCCAAGATGATGTATATTCCTAGAATTCTGTAATTTCCCATAATAGCAAAATTCCTCAAGTAATATTTTTCTGAAAGTATCACAAGAAATAGATTAAGTACATAAGCGTAAAACAAAATACAATTCATTCCTAAGACAAGAGATGAACAAGAGGTCTCTAAACATCTAAAAAATGTTGGAGCTGCACATGGACTTCTAAAATACTTGCCTTTATTTGTAGTGATTGTGCCTATGGAGCCATTAGTCTCAGTCAGCCGTCTCAGCTCTCTCCTCAACTCTCAGCCAGTGCTATTGATTATCTGGGCCACTGTCAGAGGGAGATTAGGACAGGGCTGACAGTTTGCTGGCTGATGTTGAATCAGGAGAAAACTCAGATGATGCCAGTACACTTCAAGGAAGAATTCAGCCTGTACTAAAAAGGGTCTCTTCCCTTTCCATGCAGGGTGTATTCCTACGTTTGTTTTGCCCATCACTGACACGGGGCTGCACCAGCTCCCCCAGCTGCCCTGGAACCAGCAGCTGAGCCCAAGAAAGCTTTTGGCATGGGCAACCAGCCAGGGAATTGCAACCATTTGTTTCAGATGTCACCCTTCCTACCATCTCTCACTTTCACAAAATTGGGTTATGGCAACATATTCCACACAGAAAAGTGTCTAGACTCAGTTCAACAGTACAGGACAATACAGAATGTAATTTCTACATTAACTTCAAAATGAAGGTTGAATCTTTACATCCAAATAATTTGAACAATGTCTATTTGAGAGTCTCATTAGGATTACTCCACTTGTACAAGAGTTGAAGCTGCCATGACCTTAATTCAAAAGAGGTTTGCAATAGAGCATTTTGCATTAGAAACTCTTATTCCATCATCTCTCTGAAATTGTCCAGAACCAATGACCTTCATAAAAAACATAATATAAGAGCCATCTTATTGTGGGGACTTTGAGCAAAGCGAGTTCCTCACACACACACACACACACAGGAAAAGAGTTTGCTGTTCTGCTGGCAACTTAATATTGGTTTAGCTATTTTATGCAAGGATGCCCAAGGCATTTTACTATTACCTATATAATAAAAAGGTAATAACAAATTTATAGAAGGCCCAATAATTGGATAGGTGAATTCATTGACGTTTTGCCTCAGGAGATACTGGTTGAATTTATACCACTCAGAAAACTGACACACAGACAATAGAGAATAATTCAGGGATCTGGGATTCAAAGGTCTAAAACCTGTTCCTTTTTCTCCTGGTAATGTTCAGAAAGTGTCTGCATAGGTCTGTCAAATATCTTATTCACAGTGATTCAGTAAATGAAGAGCTAATTTTCCCATTTGGGGCTGTCTTTTTGTATAAATACACATTCTCACTAAATAGAACGAAAGGTATGAAAAACCAGAATTTGTGTCTACCAGGAATGTTTGTGACTATTGGAGCAGCACATGGTGTGAACATAAACCAGTTTGACACTACAGGAGAAATACACCTTGAGTAGTTGGTACTATTTCTGGCTTACTCCATGCTAACATTGATCCACTTTCATGCATGCTAAACAAAGCCAAAATAATAACTAATGGGATTTTTAATAACCATTATTTTAAAATTTAGATGCCAACATTCTTCACAGAACATCTAAAAAACAGTTTCACTTGAAAGGATTTAAGCAAATGAAAATAGTGAAAGAGAAAAGTACTTCAGTGTTTGAATTTTATCCTGACCTGTGCCTTGATACTGGTACTCAGTACTGACCAGTGAACCTATATGTGAATTTGTTATAAAAAAATTAAAATTATTGTGTCTTCTATGGTTTTGCCAGCTATTTTAAGCAAACAGTCACGGATACATGTTACTTTCTTACTGAAATCTGTTTTCAGCATTGATAATTTATCTAGCAAATTTTATTTCCATTGAATTTTATAGTGTTACTTTAGCCTTTAAGCTGTCTAATAAAGCAGAATGGAGCTTACCACCTGCTTATATGAATATGTGGCATTTTTATTCCAAACTCTTAAAATTAAATCCTTAGTTCTACTGGAATTTCACCCATTCTTCAGTCTTTTGTTTATTTCAGGATCTCAAAGCAGACTGTTCAATCTCATCCTGCTCACAGATTTACAACTTTGTTTCTATCCAGTCCATTCTACTAAAATTAATACCACTAATTTTTACCAACACAGAATTGCAATTGGTGTACTCTGAATTATGATTATCAGAGCAGACATTTTCATCATCTCTGGTTTTGCACAAGCACTAATATCCCACCCTGCTGAAGCCTTTTTTTCCCACTGAGGTAACTCTCTCTTGTCATTCATGATATTTCTGCCCTTGACTACTCAGTAGAATTATTTCTCTGCTTAAGTGCTTGCTGTGCTGACCTGCATGGCACAGCACAAAACTTCACAAAAAAACAAACCTCTAAATAGGAAAATCACAACAGTACAATATGTCTTACGTTAGAAAACTACTCAAATGTCCTAAGGTTTTTTAGGAATAAAACTCTCAGTCAAAATTACAATTCTCAGAAAAAGAAACTTCGTTTCCAAAAGATATTCCAAAGCAAGATAATCTAAATTAAAAGTATGCTGGTAGGACAAAGCAAAGCAAGCAATATTTTTTCAAGTGTACATTTTCATGTCAAATTTTAATTTTTCAGGATTAAAATCATCACTGTTGTTCCATGCCACTTCTCCCACCTTGCAAACCATGCAATATTTCCATATAAAAATATCCATTGCTCAAAAGTTTATTTTAGCAACACACTTTAATTTACTGACAGCAGAGCCACTTTACAAACAAAATGGGTAACAGCTGATTTTTAGTCCAGGTTTCACTGTTTAATAAAACTACTGAAACATGGGATTTGTTCATCTCCAAGGGCTAGAGGAAATAATGTATCTGCTCTTGGTTTTTCCTTTGTCAGTGTCTAACTCTTTCTTTGAATAAAAAGCCCTTTTTAACCTTTAATTTTCTTTAGGAGTTCGAAAACCAAAATTGTATTCTTAGTTAAGATTACAATTCAACTGTGACATTTTGTCAGGATTTATTTATTTTATTAAAAGGATTCAAAATGTGTTTGAATGAACCAAACTGTGTCTGATCTGAAATGGAAAGAAAATCTGCATCACCACAGCTCCTTAAGGTCTCTAATTAGCAGGGGAGAAAGAATTTTAAATGCTCAACCAATTCAAAAGCTACAAGGTTGAAAAGAAATGAATTGCTGAAGATCTGGGAGAGTCTGTTTCAATGTTCACTCTCCACCAAGAACTCACCAGCTGGATAAAACTTCAGAATCTCCTGTGATTAAAATGTTTAGGTTATATCTTAACTTACAAACATGCATTTTAAAGCATCCTGTCCTAAAATATTTAACTGATCTGTCCGCTGTCCAAACAGCAGTCCCCACCTTCTTGCATACTTTGGCATAGGTTGGGGGTGCTAAAACTGTACCTTTCATGCTCCTCTCCTCAATCAACACATAACCCATTATAAACATCTCAAAGTCCAGCCTGGCAGCCATCCCAAATGCTCCAATCAAAGACATTTTGTTCAGGTTTATCCATTCAGTGTCAGGTTTATTTTTGTTATTTTTTTGTGGTGATTTTTGTCTCTGGGAGCTGTAGAGATCTCAGAATCAAATGGGCCACAAATCTAAACTCTACAGCCAGCGATTAATGCATTTCCATTGTATGTTAGAACTGACATGCAAAACTTTGGCTGCACTGGCATGGCCTGCCTGTACCATTTCATTTCAGCAGGTCAGACACGACAGATATTGCCCATTCAAGTGGGGTACAAAGAAGTTAAAAAAAAAAAAAAAAGCCAAGAAATGTGAAAGCTCAAAGTCTCTAAGCAGTCTGTTACCCTGAAAAAAAAGCAGGAAGAGAATTCAGAAGATCTCATTTCCAAGCCAGGATATTTGATATCTTTTATTTGTTCAAATATTTTGTGTTTCAAGCATGGAGCAGATTTAATATAGAGAGTGTTTGCAATCCATAAAACTTACAAAACTCATTTGGGTGAAGCCAGGGAGCAGAACACATAAAGTGAAAGGTGTGAAGTTTTTCATGGACAAAGTTCCTCACCACAAACTCTCCTGACAAATTTTTCTTTGACCTTACAAGGTAGATCACAGTCACAGTGTATCACAGGGGAATCTGAATGACAAATTTCTCTAAAAATCTATAGGTTGTAGTTCCAGGCTCACAGATAAGTTTAGGTGAATATATAGATAGATCTCCATGGATTCTTTTGCAGGAAACAGATCACTAAAAGACAAAAAAAAAGCTAGGAAACTTTCTGCAAAGTTGAAACTCCTTTTCTAGTTGGCAAATACATATATTATATCAAATAATTAAGTCCAAATATTGACTAACACTGCTGCTTGCTTTACAGACAGTGGAAGAAGTTCTTTATACCAGAATTCACAAACTCAAGTCCTGAGATTTTGCACAGATACAGACAAATACTTCAATTAATCTCCTTGAATTTTTTCACAAATACACTCTACAAACCCAAATCCTCCTCCCAGTCCTTCCTGTCTTTTCAGGCATAGTTTAAGGCCACTGAGCTATATATGCCTGCTATGTACCTGGTTTTTCACCCTCTTTCAAAAGTTAGACAGAAACATCAAATGCCCTTTCCGATTTTATTTTTCCCTTCAAAGAACAAGCAGAGAAAGGCCTTAAGCTGGCCTCAGATACTCCATATGCTGGGCAGCTGGTGAAGCAGAAAAAGATCCCAGATCCTGCACCACTTTCTGATGCAATCCCTGCATCCTGAGGGGATACATCTCCCTGTGCCTTCATCCCATTACAAGATCAAACTGCTAGTGATACATGAGCTAATGAGAAATTCAGTCTCCTGATGCACAATTTTGTCCTAAAGGTTCATTAATGCCACAATGTTATTTTAAAAAATTATTTCATGTGGAAGATTCAAATGGTTTCCCCTATCATTATCCTTCCATCATGAGTTTGTGGTGCCAGACTTGATTTCTAGGCACCCTGAGCTCAAATAAAATTTAGGCAGCTCATGAGGGCAGTAAGGCTACAAGGTGTCAGGACTTAGTGAAATTACTTATGGAAGTGGTAAACTCAAATACTCGTAAACAGACAAGGTTACAAATTAAAATTCTTTTCACAGAAGACTCTCAGAATACTCCCAGTGCACCAAGCTGAGCACTTTTCAGGATCACGGCTGCATCCTGACAGAAAACAGAAACTATGTCAAAAGATAAATAAAAAGAAAGTTAAAACTGCAGCAACTGTACTTGGGTTTGTACTTAATATATGCTTCATAATGGTTGTTCATAATCATGAGTAATTAATGAACAGTAATTGCATTTCTCTCCAAATTTCTTGCTAATTAATTGAATTTACAGTGGACATTAATATGCAAACATTGGGTGATCTTCAATTGACTGCAGCAATGCAGCAGTAGCTTTAAAGGTATGTCTTCACCTCATTTTGGATTAGTGAGCCATGATTTTGTACTAACATCTAGTATAAAGGGTTCTTAATTTCTGAATAATGTCTTTTAAGCAAAAAAATACATAAATATTTAATAACTGCTGAAGTACAACCTGTAACTAATATGAATAAAAAAATTTAAAACCAAGTATGTAAAAGTCACATGAAAGATAGGGTCACTATTTTTCCTCTTTTTTTGTATCTTTACAGAAGAAAGGTTTTGAAGTATACAAAAAAAGAAAAAAGAAACCTCATTTGAAGGCTGAGTAAAGGCTTAGTACATAATAGCATGAGTCAAACCCAAAAATGTTGAAAATTACCTGCCTTTACAGCCTACAACACTTCTCACCACTCTGCAAACCTCCTTCACTTCTTCATCCCACCCTCCCAACGTGACAAAACATTGCTTGTTTCAGTGACAGTATTTACCTGCTGACCAATTTACAGATTAAAGAATTATCCAAAACTACTTTGCACCCAATCACATTAGGTTCAAAAAATCTCCTACTATTATTATCAGATAAACCTTTTAAACAGGTTCCTGTCCATGTATTTCAGGGAGCTGCCAGAAGAATGCAGTCCTCCCTCCACCCTTTATGAGCAAAGTTCTTGCAGGGTAAGGCTCCCCATCACCAACTGATAAATACTAACCCAGACTCTTCCTTCTGCCCTCTTACTCCTGCAAAATGTCAAGCATGTGATGGAAAAGTTGAGCTCTGCATTAGCATATGAGTGGAAACTTCTGATCTATTATTTGCAGTTTGGGCTATTTGCTTTTCCTCTGCCCTGTGCAAATTTGCATTATTTTTATCCAATATCAAGTGAGCAGTGACCCCTATTAATTTTTCACTTACTGTGATAGCATCATTGCCATGCACCAACTATATGCTTTCTAGATTACAGGCATTTTCAAAGGTTTTCTCCATCAAAATAGAAATAAACTGTCCAAGGGGGCAGCAGACCATAAAATCTCAATCTGGACTATGTGCAATTTTCTAAATGACAGCAGAAAAGCAGAAGCTGGAAATTACAACATCACAGCACTTACAGTAGCCAGTGGAAACTACCCAATCAATATCCTGGCAGCTGAACATGCTCAAGGCTGCTGAGAGAGCCCAAGCTGCTGGCCAGAGAGCATGACAAGGTATTCTGAGCTGATCAGCAAATGCCTGAGTCTCCTCACAAGCCTGGCTTGCTCCAGTTTTCCCTGTTCACTGACATGGGCTCAGAGGCAATGCAGAGGAATGGCTGATAAATCAGCTGGAGAGAGAGGCAGCATGTGGCTGTGGCAGGGAAAACCCTGGTGCCACACTCCATGGCACAGGAGTGAGACCTGTGCCTGCTATGGGCCACCCCACTACTGCTGTAAATTAATTAAACACAAAGCTCTCAAAATCCAAACTATTATATAAAAATAAATCAAGCTTTGAAGAAAATTTAAAATACTGAAAACCGACAGGAATAACCTATTAAATATTAATACTATTAATTAATAATAATAAATGGTATTAATTAATATTAATTCTCTTTGGGCTCAACCAGAACCTATTGCTGGGTTTTGAGGAGAAGTCAACAGAAACTCACCTATCCCTTTGTCATCTACCCACTGTAGCTGCCTTCTTCTCCAGTCAAAAGTGAATCTAACAGTGAAGAAAGGGCCAGAGCAGATTTATGCTTCAGGCAGGGTAGAAGGAGCTGCACATTACCAGAAATACTCCAGTGTTTTTTAACCCAGCAGGGTCCCAGCACAGTGATAGCAAAGACCCTGTAGAAGCACAAATGCAGAGCAGCTGTGAGAGCCAGCCCCAGGCTGCCCACGGGACCTGCACCAACTCTGCCACCCCTGATGCATCACCCCCTGCTCTGCCAGGGCAGGAGCCTTTCAGCCTGCCCTGCACTGCCTGTCTGCAGTGCTGCCAGTGCCTGTACCCTCAGAAAGCACCCCAAGTTCTCTCCTCAACTCCAAAAATGTCATGGCATGCCACAAGGATTTGGAGTGGTGGCCTTGCCATGACAGGGAAGCAGCAGAAAAGGTTAAATGTGTGACCTGCAGCGGGCACTGCCACGTTCTCTCAGGGGGCACTGGAGCCCCTGGCTTGCTCAGGTAGGACAGCTGTCAAGCAGAGCCCCTCCATAACCACAGCTACCCCAAACCATCCCACCCAGCAGGGAATGAGCTCTCCCTGCTCTCCACTGTGGTTGTGGCCACCAGAGAATCCCCTTTGTGCAAGTGCCTGATCCCCTGGCACTGGAGATTGCCAGTGTTCATGGGGTCCATTAGGCTGCAGGGTTCAGAAAATTGAAGATCAAAACTACTTAAGTACAAAGTGTTCCAAGAAGCTACTTCTGAGTGATGCACTCAAACATCCACGCTGTCTCCTGGAGAGTTTTCTTTGCTCTGTAACCAAAGCTGGGTTGTGCCTCTACCTCTGTTGTTATTGCCTAGTCAGGACAAATGGAAGGAGATCCTGGCTGTATTGTCCCTTCATGAATTTTAAACATCATGAATTTCTAATTCTCTGCAATGTATTTTCTCTATCCATATGCCAGAAATTAAAAAAAAAAAAAAAAAAGGCTTTTTGAGGACTTCAGATAAAAGCATTCCATAAAACTGAGTAGGCATTCATTATTATCACTATCAGCTGGTCAACTGTGAAAATTTCAGTGGCAATCAAAATGTTTAGAAGATATTTTAGAACATTTAGAGATGTATTTTATTAGGTCTATCATAAAAGCCTAAATACAAAAATGCTTCCAATAAAAATGTGTGATATGCACAAAACTTCAGTTGTACAGAGAATATAATTTTTAATTTATGAATTCCAGTGCTCTTTTAAAGAAGACAATTTTCTATGTGACATTCAGAACCAGAGCATTTAATTCTAGTTTTAATTTTGACATCCCTATTAAAATTTGATTTTTACCATCAGTATAAATATGTTTCTCTTTTTAGCATATATATCAAACAGACAAAATCAGAAACATGAGAAAGAATGATGGTAGGCTAAACACAACATGTGTGTGCCCTGAATATAATTGTAACACTATAAACTAATGAAGAACAAATACAAATTGAGAAATTCTTTGACAGTGAGCAGTGTACCAAGTGTTGTACAGAAAGGAGGAATTTTGCATCCATAGGCAACAAGCAGCCTGTTCTTCAAACTGTGAGCACCTCACTCATAAAACTAAGTAAATTTAGGCTAATACAGGAACAGCTCCAGTGTGACACTTCAAATCAGGCTACTGACAAGAATATTCTGCTTTTGGATGGTTGTAAAGCTGATATCCTTTTTCTGTATATGACAATAGAACAAAAAAGCATTATTTTAACTTAGGAACAACACAAAAGTATTAGAGAAACAATTCAATGATTTTGTCTGCTGTGGAGAACTAGAAAAGGTTTGCATTTCCTAAATAAAAAATATTAATAATATCTATATATTTGAATACTTTTATATATGTTCAATTTTTTATGTATATTAAAATTACAAGTAGAATCCTTGGAAAATTATTAGAAGGATTGGGGATCCTTGACAAACTTTTCACCAGCAAATATAGCAACAAAGTGAGTAGAAATATGATGAAAACAGATAGATATTATTGCCTTCTCTTATTTTTAGATAAGATAGCCATTCCCTTCAGTATCCCCAAAGGCAAGATAAGTTTTTCTCATCCTTAAGTCTATCCCATGTCCTCAGAACCTGTGTGTGTCAAAATTTAATTTCTCTCTTCTTGAATTTGTAATACAATAAACCATTGAAAATAATTTATATATTCCTCTGGTGTTCCATTTGTTGAGCTCCTGATACCTCATTTTTTATTTCACTTATACCCACCCCAGGCTCCAGCAAGACTACAATGAATAGAGTAATAAATTCTCATTTCCAGTAGATGGCAAAGCTACAGTTAATACATTATGGACATTTCTATAGAAACTTCTCAATGAAACGTGACAATGTCAAAGTAAATGCAATACTGTAAGGTACCAAATTCTGCTTCTTTGTCACAGTACAGCATTACATGGAAACCTAAGCTACTAAACCTATAACATTAAATAAATATTTTTTACTTTATCAGTGAAGAAATATTATTTGCCAACACAGGAAAACATTTTTCTCCTATTCACTTCAGCTCCATTTTGCTCCTACTAAGAAAAATTGTCATTAAGAATATGAAAATATGTGAATCTACAAATACAAAATATGTGACTCTGACTTCCTCTGTTGCCAAAAGGAGGAACTGAGCTGTAAAAAACCTCTTTCCATTCTATGCCACACAGTTCAGCTAACTGTGAGACAAAGGTAAATATTCAAGTAGGTTTTCCTTGAAGAACTACAAATTTGTGCTGTCCCACAGAATAAGTTACATGTTATCAATCCTTTAACTGCTCAAATTTCTTTAAAAACATCATCTCATTTTTAACAAATGCAATTACTAACAAGTAATTTCTAATAAATACCTACAAGTAGTAGCTTCATAATGGCCATCTAGTGCCATTTTCTTTAAATAAATCTCTAGTTTACAGGTTGAAAAATAGACACTGATGGCTTGCTCTTCATCAAGATGAAATGAAGTCTGGTCACAGTAAAATGTAGAACAGACAGAAGGGAGCTCTTTGAAGCTGTTGGCACTGATAATATTATTGTTGCAAACCTCATGTTTATTAAGAAACACATAAAAAGGAGCTATACCCTACACCACATCCCTCTCACCAAACTATTTAAACTTTATGGGATCTCTCATTTCTTTTTGCTCATACTTTTTTTCACGTAGAAACGGACAAAAAAGTCATTTTTAAGCACTGCTTTTTCTCTCTGAACCCTGCAGAGGACAGAGAGCATGAAGTACACTGATTTTCCAAAAAACACACACATTTAAGTAAAAATAAAAGTCCTTGTTTTTTTTTAATGCATCTTCCTTTATGTTTCTTCCCTTTACCCTTGTTAATGCTGCACAGATGGGACAGCTTGAGTGGAATTCCTTCCTGGATCTCTCATTGTCAACAAAGTGATGACTATGTTCAGTCCTTTCCTAACAGTCATGATGACTCTCTTATTCCCATTTTTGGATTCTTTTCTCCCTCTTTCCACATTTCAACACTTCCCTTTTAACTTTTGTACAGCCACTCCAGTCAATTTCTACCACATATAATGGCATGCATATATTTACTATTAATTTTTAAATGCAGCTTCCTACACAGTAGATTGAGATAAACACCAAACAAGACCACAAGTCAAAGTAACTTTCAATATTCAAATACATGTATATTATTAAAACAGTATGACATAAGGTACAGGATTCTTCTCTAGAGTTTGATTGTTTTGCAAAAAGAATAGAAAATGCACTGCTGTCATTTAATATATAATGTTCTAAAAAATTCTAAAGTACACAGCAATTGTGAAGCTGCAGAAACTCAAAATATTTGTTGTTAAAAATGTACCAGTATCATAATTATATGTTAGGAAAAGAAAGGTTTCTTTTTTTCATTTGATTTACAAGAGAAAGATGGAAGAATAAGATTTCCCACTCTGACTTAAGGACTGCTTTCCAAAGGTACCTAAAGGTACACATAAGTGACATTGTGACTCTCAAAAACAACATCCACTGTGTAGAATTCCTGAGAGCTTTTTAAAAATGCCACTAAATGCACAGGACTAATTAGCCACTGTACAGAACTAGGGACATGTTAAGCATTCATAATTCCTCAACACCATCATAAACACCCCGTGTTGTGCACAGGACAGCTGGGAAGGACTGTCTGTCCCTGGGTAATGTTAGTCCAGAGTTCCAACAGAGGGAAAAACTCCTCTCACTCCTTTCTGATGCAGCAGAGGGAAGTGAATTTCTTAGGAAAAAGGAATAGGGGTAAGTCAGCACTGTATCACAGCCTTATCTGGAGTACCTTTTGGCTTCTGGTTCCCAAGCAGATGCAGAGATGTCTCTGGTGGATGATTAGCTACAAGAGATATCTGAACCATTTTAAAAAGCTGATCAAAACTTTAAGTAGTAGGGTGCAGCTGTTGATATATTATATTGCATTACACAGAGTGAAGCTTTGCATACTCAACAAAAAACATCAAAAAGTTCTATTATTCACTTTCTTTCAAGCCCTTCCTTGCACATTGGGAACACACTTTATGGTTAAGCATGTGCTCTGAATTCCAAAGCCAGCCAAGCACCATAGAAATCAGTTCAAAATATAGGATAAGACTACACACTAAGAACCAGCAGGCTGTGGTCTCATTTCCAGACTTGACTTGTGCTGCACAGCAGTGCTCAAAGCCATATTCAAGATTCTCCCACTGCACAGAGACACCTCAGCCTGCTGACATCTGTGAGTGCTACAACTTCTGTGTGCACCCTCGGGTCCAAAACTTGAGGAAAATGGAAACAAGGACTTCCCTATTTAGGCCTTTCTTCAAAAACCTTACAGATGGAATATAAAAGATCATGCTCTTATGTGAAAAGATCTAATACAAGAAGGATGTTGTATTCATGTGGTATTTCACAGCTAATGTACTGTGTTTCAAGGGCCTGGTACTGGCTCCTCCTTTATTTTGTTTTAGGACTGCAGTCGTAGTTCCAGTGTTAAATTAAATATCTGTCTCTTGCAGGGGATGTAATCCAAAAGAAATTGGAGCCACAGCAGTTTGTAACAAAAGTGCATTAAGGTGCAAAACTTTTTGTGCACAAATCTTTCCCAAAACTTGTATAAGATGAGAAGATATCACTGAAAAAGAGAAGTGACTACAGAATGCCTTAAGAGTCTTGCTCTCCACAAAGGGCAATGGCTTCCCAAATGCCCTCCTGTGCTAACAGGTAAAGGAGGTGGCAAGTGCCCACCTTCCCTTAATATGCAATAATCCAATCACATTCCCAACTTCCTCTGATGTGGGAGGACAAACGGCAGGACCTGCACATCTGTTACTGCAGATACTTTTGCATTATTGAGAGGACCTGCCTGGGTTGTACCCTTGAGTATTTTCACTTGGGTCCCAAGGGAAGAATTACCCATTTAAAGGTCACATAAAAGAAAGACTGATGGATTCTATATGCTAGCTATATGTGATCTTCTAGGGTACATACTGCCTTATTTATTGCTCAGTTTAATTTTTCCCTTTAGCATGCACCACTCTTGGTGATCATGAAGGTCTATAAATGAAAAGCAAAAAAATACTCATCTGAAGAAAAAAGAAATCTGCGACAAAAGTGTTTGGTCAGAAAAAACTCGCAAGAGAACAGATGTGAAAAAAACACTCTGAAAGTGTTCCTGTATAGGTAAACAAGAGTGATTTTACTTCTATTAATTAAACTAATGCTTTAATTAATTAATGGTGAGATGAAGACACAGTCATCTCCTTCAATCAATTTTTTAAAAAAAAGCTTTGTGTATTAACAACTGAAAATCAAATCAAATATGAATATTAACATCTTAATGTGCATGCAAAATCATTCATTAATAGATTTAAATTTTAAAAAGCTGTTCTAATTAGATGCAGCAGTAATCCCTCTGGTATGCAAGCAGTGCATTTGCCTTAGTGTATTAAGTTCTATTAATGTTATTTTAATATATGCTTTGAACCAGAGATTGTGAGCATCGGTTCTGCATAAAGTTTGCTTTCAGGAATATTCTCGTGGTAATCACCTAGGAAGGTTTTTCAGCTGAATGCCACAGTACAAGACATGCATCATCCTCTTTTTTATTCCAGGTATCTCTGTAGAATTGCTCTAAAGATCAGGCAATTATTCCAAAAAACCCTTCACCTCTCTGAGGCCACATTCAAGTGACAGCTCTGAGAATACAGGGCCAGTCAGAAATGGGAAGTAAAGGACTTGCAGAAACTTGCTAAAGTAGGGTGGTAGGATGAAAACTAAACCAGCAGAGTACCCCATCTGCTCCAACCATCAAGCAGATATTTGGGACCTGACGTAAAGGAAGCACAAACCTCCTACCAGTAACAGTTGGCTCGATTGTTGATAACTTTTAATACCAAGGGATTTATTTCATGTTCTGTAAACTTTGAGGGGTTTTCAGGATTTTTTAAAGAATTTCTCTTGCTATAAAAGGATTTTTAAAAGACATAAGAAGTCTCTTTAACTTGACAAAATATATAAAAGAAATTAAAAATAAAAATTCAGTAAAAAGAGAAAAAATATCCCAAGTCATCTAAATCCTACTTTAGACAAATTATAATAGCAGCATTACAGACAAATATTTGATGATTTGGAAGTATTCCACAGCCTAAATTCAATTTACAAATTTAATGGAACATTTCTGCATTTCAAGACTGCCAAATCTACACACATCTCAAGGATTCTGTATGTTTTTATCAGGGAGCCTGTATTAGGAGATAGGGAAGAAATTTTGTATTTTCTTTATCCTAGAAGAAGTAGACACAAATAAATTTAGGTTTTTTGCAAGGAAATACAAATTATTGAACTGTAAGAAGAGCATGTAATGTAGGTATCATGTGATTTAAACAGGGAGAGGGAGAAATATTTTTAGGTTGCCAATATTTCAAATTAGTCATAATTTGATCTTAGCTTAATTGCAATTACTGTTTTCCTAATACTAATTTTCCTACCAGCTGGAAAGTAAAATTGATTGAAGCTACTGTGTTTTTTCAGATGTCTTAAGAACACCAGAATGTAAAGAACATCACAAATATATACTAAAAAGTGCTCTGAACACAGAAATTTCTCCACAATCCAGTGTGATTGACCCAACATCCTCAAACCATGTTCAGAACTTGGGTTATACCAATGCATGTTTTAGTTGCACTTTTTGATGGGGTATTTGTTGCTAAAGGAAGGAATAGTGACATCCTGACCTCCTGGAATGGTTTTCCTGCCAGCAGGCACTTTAAATAGAATATACAAAATATCACTGCTGTTGTGAAAATCTTTGCATACATTTCCAAACATTCTCACAGTGAGGGTTTTGTTAGACATCCACTTTTCTAACTTGGAATAAATACTGCTAATAAAGACCCACTTAAACCAATGCATATTTAAAACAACTAAAAATATTAAGACTAACATTTCATAACAGAGATTAGTATGGTATAAACCTCTTTCAGAAGGTCATATTGTACAAATCCTACTAATTTAAATGGAAATATTATCTTTGAACTGAAAAACAGTTTGGCTTGTGCAAGCAGTATGCACTCCAGTTGTATGTAAATTTGGTCTAGCATTTACTACTAATGTTCAGCATGGTTTGAGGCGTGTTACCAAACATGCCCAGAAAAATCAGGTGTGAGTGTCATCATCCCAACATCTGAGAGCAGCATACTTGCACACTCACAGTTGTTCCTGAGTGCACCTGGGTGTTTCTAGGGATATAACTCATGTATCTCTTGTGAAGAATAAAACTGACTATACCTGGTCTGGAATTAGACACTGTCAATTAAAAACACCCAAGACAGAGACTTGTCACAACAGCAAATAATCTAAATTTAGTGAGTCTCTCTCCCACAGTCACTTTCATGTATTCCTGAAAACACTTGCAGCTTGGCTACTTTTACTCTACCATTTCTTAGTTACTTCACTAGGCGATTCCTTTAACATAGCTGAAAATATATCTCCTGGTAACAATAAAAAAAATTTACTATTTTTACTTTCAGGTCTTACAGCATAAACCAGCTTAAAGCAACAGTCACACATAGCATTTTCTTAACTCAAACATGAACATTATCAACTTTACCAGTAGCCAATTTTTCTTTTTAAAACCATAGAACATCATGAATAACAACATACTAAAGATAAGGAGCATCCATTATACTTGAGACTCCCAAAATAATCTGCATTATTTGTACATTCTTGTGTGGTCTGTATAATAATGGCACCATAACCTTAGATTGGTTTTAGCTGCAAATGGAGTGGCAGCCAAAGAGATCTCTGTTACAGTTGAGAGTCACAGGCATGTGGCAAAACCCTCTCACCATAAAAAGTGTAGATTTAAAATGTGAAATCTCCAGAGGTCAAATTTATTCCTGCTACATCACACCAGAGAAAGCAAAATATGTTCATCTGTGATTTAAGACCAGTGATTCTAGGAGGCAGATTAGCTGAGCCAGATCTATGCTGGCTCTAAGATACAATATGATGAAAGATAAAAAGAGGTGCTTTGATTTGAAGTCCTTTTTGGGATGGTAAAATTTAAAAGCTGTAGTTAAAATATGCCTTTCTCTAATGCACCAGCCTGTAATTTTTCAAAATAAATGTATTTCTCCCTCAGAAATTGAGTCAAAAAATGACAGTATTTTGGTGAAAGCCAGAAAAGATATAAACCAAAGGAATTGATGAAACATTGATTTCATGTTCTTTCTTTGAGGCTTTTCAACTTTGAAATTGGAAGAACTAAGAGAAAGAATAACTGAATTTACAAAGAAACTTCATAACCATCACAGCTGATGAAAGAAGCAGCACCAGTTCCATACATTTCACACAGGCCAGCACATTAGCACTCAGTGGATAAAAACCCATGAATGTAAGAAAAAGTAGATTGAAGTGATGCTGTACTACAAAAGGTAGCTTGGATAACAGCAGTCAAAATTGTTGTTATGACACAAAAACTGCAAAAGTATTTTTCCTTCCATGCACTTCAAAGATGCTGGCAAGGTATTGAAATTTTGTAGTGACTCCCATCACAAGACAGATAAAATAAAAGCCACAGATAAATATCTGTCAAGATTGCAGTTGAAAGCTATAATCTTTTAACTTGTCAGTCCTCATGTGTGGAAAAGGAAAAAAAAAAAAAGAAAGGATAGAACAGGAAAAGCATACAAATAGACCAGGGTTTGTACATTTGATTCTTGTTCTTAAAGAGCAAGAAAGTTGCCTGAAGCTTTTCGATGCTTGTATCCATTGGGAAAATTTGCATGCTGCTGCTAAAAAGGAACTTCAGCACTTAATCTTCCTCTGTACAGCAAAATAATGACTCTGTTTTGGAATGAATTGGAATAAAGCTGAATACAGATATGATTGTTGGAGGTCTTTGGGAAAAAGAAAAACAAACAACAAACCAACACACTTTTGCCAAAAAAAAAAAAAAAAAAAAAAAAAAAAAGACAGCCTGAATCAGAAAAGACTTCTCAGACACAATATGAGGAGAGACAGGGAGAAAAAGCAAAGTGCAATCGTGCCAGGTAGAAACAAGATCCCAACACACATCACACAGCAGCAGGAAGAGAAGAATCCCAGGCAATAGGGAGTTCAGGGGTCGAACAGGGCAATCACTGAGCTCAGGACAGAGGTGATGAAGGCACAGCAAAGGTTTCAACCAAAGGTGGAAAGGAGAGAGCTCTCCAACACTACTGCTGCTGCAGCACCTTACTCAACCTCTAACACCAAGTACTCCACCTCCAGTATTTTCTTGGAACACCAGCTCCTCTTTCACAAAAGAGATTACTGATTTCACCATCTGCACCAGGAGTCAACACAGGTTAGAGAAGTATTACAGCATTTGCTGTTGTATGTTCATTCACATCTACCTTTTCTCTCAACTGAAATTAAAAAAAATATTTCTTTTAAACTTTTAGTTTCTTCTGTAAGGGAATTCAACATTTCCTATCTGAACTGTAAATATAAACTTTATCTCCTTTCAGCATTTCCTATCTGAACTGTAAATATGAACTTTATCTCCTCATTCTTAGATGTTACTGCTGACAGATGTCATCCACCTGGCACCTCAATGCCATTGAAATGTAATTCTTCCTTCAATTTACTTATTAACATTTTTTAAAATAAAAGTGAGTGCATGTGGTTACTACAAGACACTTGGTACTTCCCACAAGCCTGTGTCTCTATTCTGGACAGCTTTGTACTCAGGCAATCTCATTCTCATGGTGCAACACAATCCTTGTAAAATATTAGCTGGAAAAAATAGCTTTTAGACTTTCCAAATAAAAAATCCTTGCTGTGACATGTTGTTAATACAGAATGGGTACCCACATCCCTGAAAAGGATGAGAAATCCCTAAATATGCAGCCTGTAAGTACACCTGTAGTTTGCAGCACAAACCTACTGTAGGTGGAGAGTTGCCACAGGTAAATTGAAATCAAATTTCTTGCTGACTTACACCTACAGAAACAACAGCACTTCAGAACTCAAGGAAATTCAAGGCAGAACAGTGTCTGTATGCACCTCCAGATCCTTGAATTATTCTTTGTGCAAACCCAGAACACGAGGAGCACCGAGCCATGCAGGGAACAGGGTAAGGTCTCCTCAGAGGTGGCTCTGTTGGGAATGACAGCGAGCCACAACCACACATGTGCAGGATTAACACACTGCTGAAAAGGAAGGAAGAGGGCATGAACTAGAAGGAAGAAAAAATAATAAAAAAAAAATTTAGTTAAAGCAGCCCCTAACTCCTCTCTGACACAAGACCCTAATTTCAGTTCTGTTTGATGCAGTGTTAAAAAACCAGAGTAACTCAGGGTAAAGTACTTTATCCTGAAATCAGACCTAACAGTGATATCAAGCAGGGAAAGGTCAAAATGAGAGAAATATGCTTTAAAATAGAGATGCTGGAGGATACTATTTAATGTTGAGCTGTGGAAAACCAGAATGGGGACAATGCTCTGTGAACGGCCCCGGAAAAAAACCCTTCAAGGTTTCTCGGGGTGTATCCAAGTTCTGTGCTGCAATGACTTTATTAACAAATGAATGGTATAACAATAATGTCAGACCCAAGAACTGAGGATTTCAGAACAGGTGGGAGGATCACCTGCTCACATACTGCCAGAGGCTACACAGAGGGCTCAGCGGGCCCCCTGGCCAATCTGAGATGACATATCCTGCATTTCTTCCATATGTTCCTAAAGCAGAGTGAACCTGGTATGTCTATTCATTTATAACTGGTATACAGCATATTTTAACGATTTTTCATCTTTCAAGGCAGTATATTTTCAGAAATTTAAAAAAAAAATATTAGTGTGAGAGACTTTCACAATATCACTTCACGGGCTGACTGAGCTGATGAAATCAATTCCTGAGCAATAACCAACCAGCAGCTCTCCAAATAAGCTGTAGGAATCAGTTAAGGCAGCTTTTGATGCAAGAGCACACAGACTTGGTAGAAGGGCGGGTTGAATCTTGGCAGCACGGCTAATAAATGTAATTATAATGATAAAAGCTCACAAATGGCTTCATTCTACACTGTCACTCACAGCACAACCTGCTATCGCTCACTCCTGCTGCACACAATGACCTTTGTCATGCTTGAGAAAACAGCTTCCCACTGTGATTTGACTCTTACTGAGTGGCCAGATGGGGCAGTTTTGCTTCATTATTTGTGTCTGTGAAGTGGAAATGCCAACAGAAAGATTCATTACTGTCAAGATCATCTCTGCAAAGCTCCCTTGATTTATTAGGGCATAAACTGCTGTACTGGCTGTAATGAGACATAAATGTTCTGTAAAGCCTATGAACTCAAGAAGGAAATACACTGCCATCAAGAGGCTCGGGGCTTAATTTATTAACAGCTTCTGTCATACAAGCAGCACTGACTGTGGCAGTTACAGGGAAAAAAAGTAAGAGATTTGCCAATGACATGTTTACATAAAAGAATCTCTTCCATTTTTTCCTGAAATCTGTACAGTGCTGACAGGTGAAATGCAGTGGAATTGATAAATATGATAAAATATTAGCATCTCTCCGATTCTATTTAATGCTGACATTGTGATGTAGACTTATAAATCCTAGGATAAAGGAACTTAAGACTCCAGTTACCTTGAAGGGAGACAATTCCCTGTCCAACTTCAGAATATTCTAGATATTTTTAAGCCTTGCATTTTGTTAGGCAGTCCAGACTCTCCCCCATTTTTATCATGGATCCCACTCGCTTTTGTAATTAGAGCAGTACAACACTCCTAAGATATTACAACTGTTTATGACAGCAAACAAGTGTCAAAGAAGCACCAGAGCTTCTTGCTTGTGTCTGCCATGAAATACAGGCATTATTTGAACAGAATGCAACAGTTACTTAATCCACACTGAGAGCATGTGAAGAGCACTTCAGCAGCACAGGAATAGTTTCATATTCCATTGACAAAGGGCTTATAATGTGGGCACAAGGGGCTGGAGAGGCTTTCACAGTCCAGCCCCTCAGATTCTGTGTTTCTATCAGTTACAGATTCTCAGATATTTAAATCAAGGACGCAAAAAACAACCAAAACAAAGAACCCTAACAATAACAAACCCCAAAATTACACAAACCAAAATAACTAAAACATGGAATGACTTAAAACTGGGTCCAGATCTGTACCCATAGCAAAGACTTTTCTGCACGTTCAGAAGGAATGTGACACATTATGTTTACATTCAGTCAACACGTTAGGGAACAAATGAAAACATCTAGCTAGAAAATTACAATGTTGTACAAAAGTTCCTTCTAAAATCTTATTAATTTTTCATGTACCTCCTCCAAAACTTAGAGACAAACATGCACAGTACAGACTGATTTTTAAAAATCTCTTTTCAGAATGCTGTTTCCAAAAATTTTTGCAAGGAGCTATGATACAAAAGAAACTTCTCCAGTGGGAAATATATCCCCATCTGAGCAGTCCTACACAGGCAATTAAACCCACATAGAACTTTTTACTATTAAATCAGCAAAATTAATTGAGAAAAATAAAAGCACAAAGATACCTGCTTATGATGGCATGGTAATCTTGCCTATGCTTCTAATTTCATAATCCAGCCTCACTGAGAGGGCAAGTACACTTTGTACTGGCACAGCTCCTGTGAGTAGCTCTGGATCATGTAGACACTGTAGTGCTGTTAACACTTGATTAAATATTAATGTGGGAGTGATCACCAGGTCCGTTTGCCACTCAACAACCCTTTAATAAGTCACGTTGGAGAAAGGAGGAAAGGACACCTCTTTTGTCGAGCCACTTTTTTTTTTTTTTGGAAAGGTTAAATCTGAACATCAGTAGAAAAAATAAAGTTCATTAGTAGTATTTGTAACAGAACTATGTGGCTTGCTTGACATTAATATTCCCCTATGGCTATTAAATGTTCCAACATTTAAAAAGCAGCAAACTAAACCATAACCAAACCTGGTGTTCACTCATCTATTTCTCACTAAATGATGGGAAGTTATCTAATGAAAAATGAGCTTTGTAAATCCATGGGAGATGGCAACATTGCAACCCTTAGAGCCGAGCTCAAGATGAACTTTTTTCCCCCCTCCTCACTGTGGTTATTTACACAAGATGAACACTTATTTGCTGAATTCCTCTCCTTTTCCTGAGAGTCCCTGGTGGTTTCCACTGTGCACAGATCCTGTCCATCCCTGCTAACCAGTTATCCTAAAGGTAATTCTGAGTAGTTGTGGAAGGGAGTCTCTGGAAGAGCACATCTGAGAGTTGTTCTGGTGCAGAGTGGCACGGGACTTTCCAGAGTTCTCTCTATGGATTCAGGAGCTTGATGGAGGGATTCAGGAAAGGAATTTACTAATGCCCTTAAAGGTTCAATATTTTCCAACTGAGAAGGATGATCTGAGTGATTGCCAATGATTAATGACTGTCATCTGCTGGCCTGGGAGAAGAGACACCATTTTGAGCTACTTTTGTGAAGGCTGTGAAGGGACAGCCAGATGAAAAGCCATTCCATACATCCTTGCTGCTGTGTGAACAAAAACGGCCTGACCTCAGTCTAGCTGTGTCTACTAACTTAGGGAAGGCATGTGAGGATTTTATGATGAACCAAATAATGAATTTGAAAATTTCATTTATTATTTCCTATTGCTAATGCAAGCAGAGCACAGTCAAAGACCTCATTTTGATATTCACATTTGCATACAACTGAATATTGTATATAACCCTGTAAAAACCATAGGGAAGCACCCACCAATTATATTGATGGTCCAATGGCTTATTAATTATTGCTTGCTGCACACAAATTTAGATCCAAGTGCATTTTTCTGTCTAAAATGGCACAAACATGACGTACCACAAAGGCATCCTCAGATGTCTGGCTCATCTCTAGTTTCCATTCATGGCCTTTTAAGGAGAATTTAGGTCAGCCTAAATAAAACAGTTTGTTTCAAAATGGGGTGCCATATGTCAAAATGTACTTAGTCAGCCAGTAAAATTTTTAGCCAAAAATTCAGTACTATCAGATATGGTGCTAAAAAATGTACTCATATTTTTCTCATGCTGTTTGCATACACATTTGAATATTTTCTTCAAATTTGGGTTTGGTTGCTTCAATGTATCAAAATGTTTTTTGAAAATTACTGTTATAGTTATTAGAAGCATGGTGATATAATTTTTTTGTTAAAATCATTCATAAGTAATACTGCCAAGTTTCTATTATGGGCTAAGATCTGTGACCCTTTTCAAAAAAATTGTAAACAATTCCATTAGCTACATAAATACTGTAGGTATTTCCTATCGTGGAATCAGTGATAAGTCAGGGACATAGCCCCAGAATACAACATAACTCCCATTTTGACAGGATTATACTGAATAATATAGCACAAGACAATGGTATAAACTACCTCCAGCAAAGAAAACAAAAACTTATTTCACAAGGCAGCTAACAGGATCTTTTGTCTTGGCAAATATTGCCCCCTGTGTAGGAGACAAACAGAAAAGAAAACTACTATTGATCTCTACTTAGAGCTATTTTCTACAGAAATTCTTCCAGGAGAGCTGAACACACAGTATTGATGTATTGATCAAACCTCAGGCAGGGTGTGCTGCCCGAGACAGCACAGCCAAGAGCACAGATCTGCTGGGAAGGCAAGGCACACCCAGCTCAGGTGCTGCATGGTCCAAATATGGGCCCAGCAGACACACAAACACTGTCCTGAAAGCACTCTGAACACCTCTGGTGAGTAGAACCTGCCAAACCCATGAGGAGCCACGTTTATACCTCATAATGCCCTGCCTGAACCACCAGGGATGGCCCCACTGCTGACCACGTTCCCAACACAGCCCAGAACAAACCCCAGCAGTGCTGACCCCACAGCACAGGAACAGAACTCTGTAAGAGCCCAGAATAATTTCTGGAAGGTGGGCTGTTTATACCTTTCCAGAACAACACAAACCAAAAGATTAGACTCAAATTCTACACTAGTGGGAATCTCAGACTAACCATATTTCCTAGATATATTCTGTGGTTCCCACTCAAAATTTCCAGCAGTACAACTGCAAAAAGGTTGCACTGGTGGTGTTCCAACAAACTGGGGACTGATGAGGGAGAATTTTTCAATAGCAAGTGGCAAGAAGTGGGTGAGCACAAAGATAGGCTGACCAGTGTCCCTTTTGCACACCGGATGAAATTCATCTCCCATGAATTTTTGTGCCTATAAAACCTGATAACATGAATATTCTATGAAAACTCACCCCTAAACGTGATGCAAACTTGGCCAAAGCAAATGTTTACAGTTTTTACCCAGCCCTACCACAGGTGTTTCAGTATTTAGACACAACTCTCATTTTAAGAAAAATTCAGCCATTTATTTTTCACAGTAAGAGCAAACTCAATAAATTTACACTCAGTTAATTTCACTCTTGGAGGTTAAATTAATACTGAAGACAAACTGCCTAGGATTTTTTTTTTTTTAACAATATTTAAAGATTTAGATTGAAATATGATTATTGAATGGCCAGTATTATTCTATCTTTTGCTTTTTACACTTAGGAGATCTTCTTCATGGTTGTACTACTATCTTGTATTATTAGATCAGCTAAAAAACACAGAAACCAACAACATCCAGTATTGCTTTAGACATTATTAAAAACCCAAAGAATTCTCCTTCATCAGAAGCTGAAATACTGAACCATTTAATTGAAAACTCTAAGAAAAATTATTTTATAACCTCATCATATTTTACTCTTGCCAAGAGGATTGCCTAGCTTGCCTAGCAGATGGGTTTGTTGTCTCCATTGATGCAAACTTCCAAATTTTCCTTTAGGCATGGTGACAACAGAGGGTAGTCATCTTTCTAAGGGGGGTTGTGGCCATGTTTTTCCTCATACAGGGATAACTTGTTTCTGTTTATTTTTTAAATAGGTGATAGGAACATTAAAATGGTACCAGAAGTTGCTGAATATTTCCAGATCACATTGAAGCATAAGAGCTAAGGAACTTGACAGTAAAATTTGAGAGAGAAACAATTTTCCATGAAAACAAGCCTTTAAGTGGCTCCTGTCTTGAATTGTCCAGGCTCTTTAGGTGTTCTATTTTATGAACCTCCATATAACACATATTTCAAAATGTTTTATAAATATTTATAGCTGCTCCTATTTTCATAACAGCATGCTGAACAGCAGTCATTAGCATATACACTTTACTACTACAATGGATTTTAAAGCCTTCTTCAATAACAAGTCCTGGATGATTCAAAATCCTTCATGTTTTTTTCAAGATATATCTAATGATGTAAGATGGCAGAATAAATACTTCTGTCTTCTAACAATGCACTAAAATCAGCTTCAGTGTTAAAATCCAGCAAAAAGCTTTCAAGAACTCATAAGGGGAAACCTCTGTGACTGAACTAAGGGCACAAATGATATCCCAAAGAGAGAGAACATATTTATTCAGATGTGCAAATCCCATCCTGTCAGTTCTGCACAGAGACAATTATGGTAAGGGTAGCAGAGAGGATTATGGGATGATGGAATTTAGAACCTCATAGAAAAAAAAAAGTTTTTATCAGTTTTGCAGCAGATGTCTGCACATGGGAACAGAATACAAAAGTTAAATCTATGAGGCTGCCATGTTTCTCAGAAGTCTCAAAATGCAGTTAATGCTGTTATGCCAGTTTAGAAAAAGTAGGTATAAGTGCAGTGAGATAAACAAACAGTGCTCTCTAAATGGATATTCTATAAAATGCATAACCACTAACAAAGTTAAAGATTCAAGAGCTCAGAAAGAATCAGCAGACCCACAACAGAGTTCTGAAGATGGGATTGTTTGGATAACTTGTTTAGTCCTTAATTCAGTAAAGCACTTTAATGTATGCCTGAATCCATTGCTTTGGTTAGCAGGGATGTAATAACTCACATATGTAAGTGTTTCACTGAAATGAATCCTAAACTAGACATATATGAGCCCCTGCATGGAAGGAATCCTTTGGGCTGCCTTGATATGTGTGCCTGCATTGAGGGATTGTTCCACAGCCAGGCACCACGGAGGATAACAGAGGTGCTCCGGGAAAATATATATATATGAATAATAATTTCATATAAACAACGTCTGTTGTACTTCCAAACCAGCAGAATTTGGCCTCTCAGAGTGAAATGAGCAAGAAATACCATTTGCTGTATGTAATGGGATGCCAGCAAGAGAATACTATACCAAACATTTGACTTCCTCTCTTTGTAACATTCCCTTTCCAAACATCTCCTGAGATTTGATATTTAAACATGCAATTTACCAACCTTCTCAACTGAATGTAAATATCCAACAGAAGTTAAAGTTTCCCTCTGTAGTGAAACAACACACTATGGCTTATATAATACAGTGAGAGTTACAAAAAATATGAGATTATGAAGATTTCATTAAGGGAAAAATGATACAGGAATGAACTAAGAAAGGATCACACAAACTAGGTAGAAATATAGTTCAGAACTCTGATGAAAATGTCTGAAAACAGTTATTTTTTTGTCTGGCTCATAGCTTTCCAGAGTACTTGCCAACTGCTTATAGGCTGTTGGAATTGCCATGCCTCACCAGCACTAGCAATGAATGTGACCTCTGGGTTAGGAAAAGGTGCAATAATCCATTTTCCTGGTTAAGCCTCACAACTGCACGGTCTCCTCTACCTGTACTTCTGCACCAACCTGAGGCCATTCCTCTTAGTCAGAAAAAAGTCTTTAATTCTATCAAAATGCTTGTCTGCTACACCATACTGGTTTTGATTCAAACTTAATCTTTCATTAAAACAAAAAAAAAAAAAACAAAAACAAAAAAACAGGGTTATAACAGGCTGAAAACATCAAAAGTACACTTTTATCCAAAATACTCATGAAATTTTCACTCTACCCTGTTTGTAAAGTCAGTGAAAAGTTTTCACTCAGTAACTTCTGCCCTACAGACAAGAAAGTACCTATTAAGCAAGTTTGTAGGTCTGTTATATCCTAACTTCAGGCTGTTGGTGGGGGAACAAGAAATGAGTGAACATAACCCTAGTTTTATCTCTTGCACCAACTTGTTTTCACCATGACTCTTGGCTGTAATGTGACCAAATAAAAAAATCACATTATTTCAACTCTTTCTAAAAGGCAAACTTTAAACAGGTAATTTAAGAAGGCATTCAATCCAACATAACCTTTTTTTACTATCTATACTTATTTTTCAAATTATATTAATCCAAAATAATTTTTTTGGAGTTCTGTACTGTCCCTTTATGGTCAAATGCAACCAAGTGGGTTTTAGACGTGCAGCTATGGTCACACTTTCGGTGGTGGGTCACTCACAGTTACAATAAGTATTCCTGATATTTTACAGAGGCTGTTGCTATTCATCTAAAATAGAACAGCCCTGACAACTTTCAACATCTCTTTTCTGTCTGTAGTGTTTAAAAAGATGCATACATTAGAAAGAGAATTAAAAACAGTCTATAAACCAGATCCTGGCTTTTAGGATGACTGCAGCATTGCTCAGTTTAAACCACACAAATGAAAATATAGTTTTTATTATGCTGTTAGAGAACTCCAAGAAATAAATGATCTCACAATTTCCTTAAGCAGATGACACAATTCTTCACAAAAAACATTACCTCAAAATAGACATAATCCACAGAACAAAATATGCATGTTTGTGCAATTACCATGCCTGCTTTTACTGTCTTGCTTCTGGCATAACCACTGAGACCTCACAGCATATAAAACATCAGAAGAAAGTTTAGTTGTTTGGGTTTTTTTTTTTTTAGTAAACAGAATCCATAATATATCAGCTTCTTATTATGATAATTAATTATTATATTTTAGTCACTCTTGTTAATAATGGCCACCAGCCATATATTTGAAGGAGTTTTGTGCCAGATGCAAATAGTGATTACTTGTAGTCATCTTGACACATTTTATGGAACCTTTTTATCTCAAATTTTGGATCTCTCTCTGTCTACATACTACATAAAAGTTAACTTCTTTTTTTTTTCACAAGGAAAAGCAATGACTTTTGTTATTGGTACTCAGGAGTTCCCAAAGAGTGCTTTGGACAACCTGTTTCAGATTGTGGATTATTCCCCATTTAGACTGGCCCTTGCTTACAAGGTTTTCTGTATGACTCACAGCTAATTTACTTTTGTGTCTATTTCTGATTATATCACAAACATTAGCATGGTAAGGGCACTTTGAATATGTATTTACATTGTGTATAAATTATCATTCCATCTAAAATTTTTCAAACATTCAGAAAGCATTAGCCCTTCCATGATTCTAGCCAACCAAGTGACTGTATACAAGAGGTAGTAATCCCTCCTCTGGCAGTCCCCATATACTCTGAGGATAATATTTAATTACCCTTATCTTCACAAAAAAAATCCATTTTTTCAATTTAAACACTGCAGGATATGTTTCTTCATGGCAAATTAAATTGACAATAGACTGAAAAAGAGGTCTTCATTGAGTGTCATATTAAAAATTCAAGTTAAAATTCAAGTGACAAATTTGTAGAAATTAAGGTTGTTTTGACCAAAAGAAATATTTGCTGAAACAGGACTTACCAGCCTATTTTTCTCTCTAAGAGGAGAAGCAATAAGGCAAAATAAAACCTTTAAAGGGTTTTGTTTGGTTGGGTTTTTTTCCCAAATAAAACCACACTTGGGGCAGGAATCTAGCTGTGGGGAGTTGTTTCTCTTTATCCTGAAATCAAAAACTTCTGTTTGATCTCATACCCCATCTTTCATCATACTACAGGAGTGCCTAAAAAGATAAGTAATTAATGTAAGTTATGTCATAACTTGAAAGGCCTGTAAAGTGTCTTTTGTTCCTGAGATAAGCAGTAATAAAGCCCCAGGTTTGTGTAGCAGTCATGACACCCGCAGCCAAAGTACGTCAGACTTTGCAGAAAAAAAATCAAATTTAATAACATCCAGACAGGACTGCACACAAGACATTCAATTTGCTGTACAAATGTGCTGTGTTTCCAACATTGCCACGTTCCTAAGCTACAGCCTTGGTTAAAGAGCTGCAGAAAGGTTTGTAACCTTGTGGATGGCAGACACAAAGAGATGGTTTGTCACCACTGCGATGCCACGATGCAGCCACTCGTTCCCCTGGTACCTTTCACAGCACCCACTGATTTCTTTAGGATAGTTTTCAGACAAAGAAAATAAAAACATGCCATGTTTTCATCTTCCTCTGCTGAAGGAGGGTAAGGCAAGCCTCCTTTTCTGTCCTGTGGCAGAATATAAATGTTTGGGGAATTTCACATTATACCCAAAGCTCAGAAATTTCATATATACAGCAGCTGAAGCCAATAGATGTGGATCAGTAAATAAACTCACTAAATAGGTTTGTAGCTAAAAAAAAATAAAAAAATAAAAAGCAGAACTATTAAAAGTAAATATTTATTTCATAGATCTCTAATATAAAGGAGCAGATTGAAATTAAGATCTTTATTGACCAAGTGACTACTTCTCACCAGGAATGACCAAGTGTTTTCTTAAATATTTAAGAAACCCATATATTATTAAATGTACTATAAATATTGATCCTGTAAAGGTATATGTAAAAGTGCCACATAACTAAGGAGCTGATGACTGATTATCATTGTCTGCAAATTTAGTATTCTACTATGAAATTAAATCTAAATCTAGCAAATTTTAAGGTTCTGCTCTCTGGATTCTGCTACAATTTTAAGTACTGTACATAGATCCAGACCTGCCAGACTGTGAAATTTTTCCTATAAAGCAGATGTAAGAGCAGGTATAAACACTTTAAAGTCACGGAACTATTTATACTGTAATTTCAACAGTTCCATTAAGACATGGGCAGCATTGGCTGTTAGGTCTTCCTACATCATAATCATTTAGCAGTTGGAATAAAGATGTTATTGCAGTTATGCTTTATATTCACCCTCCTTGAAGTCTTAGCAGTGATAGAAACCATCTTAAATCTCTGCCTTGTTGTAATGGTTCATAAGCATAAAGAAAATATTTCTGTGCCACACAAAATTAATTCTATCCAGAGCCCTCAGAATAACAGGAGACAGACAGATGAAGTTCTATTCCCTGTTACTTGCCCAGAAAAAAAGAAAGGCTGCAGAATAACTAACAAGGTAACTGGATACAGAGGTATTTTTATCCCAGAGTCTCTAGCTGGATTTGATTTTAGAAAATGAGGAAACTTTAGGTGGGATTTTGGTTTCCATTTGACTTGACTTACTGAGGAATTAGTGCTTCTGGTTTTGCATGTATTTACCATGCCATATAGCTATTTCAGATGATCATGGAAGCAAAGGATTTTCAGACTCAAAGACCCACCCAAAGGGAAGAATAAAGTTCTAATGATTCAAAGATTCTTTTGCTTTCTTTTCCAGATTTTATATTTTCATTTACAATACCAGGAAGCAAAGATCTCTCGGGCTAAGGGAGCAGAACATCACTTTCTTGCTGTCATAAGTCAGGAAAGGTCAAAGTTGACATCTTCCTTAACCACCTGAATGCTGCATTAATCCCTAGGAGAAGAAAAATTCTAAAATTCTGTATCCAAACTGAAATACTGATTTCCACTTGAGCTCAATGTGATTTTAGACTCTGCTCTCAATCATGGTTATGGAAGAAATGCTTTTGGACTTCTCCAAAACAATGAGTAGATGGGTTTTGTAGAAATATAGAACTTGACAGACACATAAAAACAATGGGGAAGTGGAGGAGAGAAAGAGACCCTCAGATATGCAGGCACTGGGTCATTTTAGCCAGTGGAGGAAAAAACATCATGAGACTTCATGGAGTTGCCAGCGAGTTAATAGGGTTCAAAATTGTTTCCTCACACATTCATACAAAACAATTTACTGCTTTATTTTCCTTTGCAATGTCACAACATACTGAGAACAGTCTTGATTTTTTAAAATGACAAAATATGTTAAATAATATTTAAGTAAATACTTTCTGTTCCAAGATTACTAATTTTCAATTAGGGACTAAAATGGCTTCCAGCTGAGGACTTGACAAAGCTTGAAGCTCTGTTAATATCTCTAATCTCATCATAATTTCATTTTTTGGTGCACTAAAGCATTTCAGCAACGTTTACAAGATTAATCTTCCTGGAATTTTCTGTTAGTTATTGTTGGAATTTTCCACTAGAAAGGAAGTAGGACAGTTTTATTTAAGGAAAGATCATCAGTGGTACTATCTTCTGGTAGCAGACCTGAAGTTTTCATGTAGTCACACCTCTATGTCTGCCTGCCTCCCCTACCTATGGCTTTTCATGAGTAGAATTAGAATAATTCTAGAATAATTAAGTAGAGAAATACCTAAGTGCAGTATTTGGCTTGGTTTCTAGTAATGCATTTGGATCTCACAGTAGGAGCAATAACATAGAATAAAAGCATGACTCTGATACAAGTGACATCAAAAAGATACTTTGAGAATTAAAAGGCTTTCTCCCAAAATAGGGCATCTTAAAAACCATAAAATTATTGCAACTAATTATACCTGTCATTGTAAACAAACCCTTCCTTGGTGCTATTCCTTCTAAATACTTATTTCTGATGAAATAAGTACTTATACTGATGAAAATCTGGGGTTTTATACGAGATGTGTAGATTTTTTTACCCTTAAGCATTAATTGTTCCCTTTTTGGTACTTCACATGGCAGAGTTGCCTTGAATGAATTACAGAAATTTGAAAGTACTGAATGTAAGTTCCATGAACAAGAAAAATTATATCTATAACACAAACTCATTTCTAATGTGTGAGAATCAGGTCCTTAAGGTGCAAGACTGCACGTGTGGCCTAATAAAAAAAAGGAAATAGATGTTAACAACGAATCATATAAATAAAATATAGTGCATGATAAAAATAGCATCTACTAGATTTACATTTTAAGTGGCAGAAGATATTAAGTAAACATGAGGAAATGTTGGAAATGTTTGGGGTTTTGGATTTTTGGTTTTTTAGGTTTTCTAGATGGGGGAGATAGAGACTCATAAAAAATCCCAGTAAAATTAACACATTTCTTCTTCCAAGAAAACATTCCAGAAGATAATTTTAATAGTCTTTTGATGGTCATAGTTTCCTAGTTCATACAAAAAATCAGGATGATTTCTCCCCAAAAATTTAATTGCTTAATTTAAGCTACTTTGAGGATTTAATTGGAGCTATTTTATTCCCTTTCCTAAACATTGCAACACAATTTTATTTTAATGTATCATCAGAAGGAAGATGATTTTTAATCAGTTGTTAGACAGAATATATCTCTAATAATACATAAAACAGTACTCTTTTCTCTGTTTATATAGTGTATTTTTAAGACTGTCTTTTGCAGAGATATAAATGTTTCGGAAAAAGGAAGAAAATACAAATTGTTGTTTACATCCTGGCAGTTTGTATCCACTCTATTTTCACAGATTCTCACTGACAAACCTTTAAAGTCTTCACAGTCATATGAACAATTTTTTTCCATTCTATAAGAGAACAAGATGTTTCTGTTGCAACTAATTATGAACCATTTGCTATTATCTAACATTAGATCAACTAAAAACTGAAATTGGTACTTTGCTGACCAGGTAATTGAGGTAAACAGAAACTTCAGAATTTGCCTTAATTAGAGCCATTACCTTCTCCATCACTGCCTACTCCAGGATAAAAATGCAGGAAAAACATATAAGAAAGATGGCAAGGCAATACATAGATAATAGGGAACAAAAAATGCACATGGAAAAAAACCTATCAAGCAGTTCAAAGGTGTGGTTTATAAATATAAAAAACAGCTTTGGAGAGAATAAAGCTGGCATAATGCACGGGCAGTGCATTTCAAGTGTGTGGCATGCATCATTCCTAGGCATACTGACACTGCAAACATGTAGGATATTGCACTTACAAAAAAAGTGTTCCTTTCCAGAATAACAAGTCCAACAAAGACATTCAAAGCTCTAATGCATTAAAGCATACATATGGAAATCTTTTACATTTTTCATACTGAAACATTTCAGGCAGAAAAGAGGAAAAACTGGATTTTTTTTTTTCCATACATGTTTCTTAATATAAAATTTACAAGGCTATATTAATACATTAAATATTTTTAGAAGAACTGAGTAGGATATTGCATATTAACTAAAAGCTACTCCCCAGACACCACATCCTTGCTAAACAAGGCAGGATCTTCATGTAGGCCTTTGCAGAAATATTCCCAATGGAAACCTTCTGCTTATTGCAACAGCTGTGCTGAGCATTGGTATCTCAGACAGAGCTGTGGATTAGCACATGAAAGTTACCCAACACATGTTTTTGTGAAAATACTTGGGTGACTCTTTTGGAGAATTCTTTCCTTGCTGATTTCTTACGATAAGAGTTTCCCCTTCGGTCTCTTCACCTTCTTAAGAGAGGAACTAACTCCAAAGTATATGGAAATACAGCACATCAGAGGCACTTCCTTCTGAGGGATTCTGTGAATCTCCTTAGACACCAGTTTTTGCTGGATGAAGTAAAATGTTCTCATGGAGTATTTGAGGACTTAGTAACTTAAATTAGATGGTATCCCATTGAGTAAGAGAGAAAGGACTGGCCACAAAACTTTTAGCTTTTAGGCCTTCTGTCCAGTGGAAAATACCCTGTTTTCATAAAACAGAGCTTAAAAAGTCACTCAGAAAATAAACAGAATTTTATAATAGAGAAACACGACTAAAAGCTGCAAATTAAAACTACTTTTTTCTACGTAATACAGAACCTTATGCAGCACAGTCATATTAATCAATTACTTGCTCAAATTGCACTTCAGAAAGTGTGGCCATTGCTTCCACGGGTAAATAACATGGCAAAGAACTACAAAAACTTCCTGAAATAATCCCAAAACTTGCTTTAGCAAAAGAAAAAAATGTAGAAGAAAATGATTTTGCATACAAATACAAGGCACAGTAGAGCTTCCTCAACAGGAAAATTCCAGGCATTTATGCCCTACTGTGAAAATTCCAAGTGTTATAAACCAAGGTAATTTAACTCTGGGCAAATTTCTTTATACAGATCAATAGAGCCAAATACATTTTTAATAAAATTTTATCAACTGCCAGCTCTATCCCTCCCTCTGCCAAATGAAGACATTAAAAATACAGAGCACTACATCTGCTCTTTCTCCTGTCACAGTAAACCATTCCCTGTCCACAGCACACACCCATCTTTGAAAAAGCCTTGAATTTTTAATGTGTATTTTGGGAGGAAAAAAAAAAAATTGTTCATGTTTAATGATGTGTCTCAGGGAAAGGACTGTATAATGCTTAAAAATGTAACCTGGAGGGAAATAATGCCATTATATCTTATTAACCTAAGTTCATTACCACAGTAAAAAGCCATCTCTATCCTCGAGCAATACCATATAAGCATCATTTTACTATTAGTGACCCAAAATCATTTTTAGATCATTAGAAAGATTGCTACTGAGTTTTCAATAGAAATACACTTTAGACTGGACATGAAGCTTTGGGTTTTCCATTCAGAAAAGGTGATAACATACTTACTTTTCTGTCTGGCCAATTGTATTTTGCAAATATTGTGTCGTATGTGTCCACAGCTCCATCGGTGATCAACATTATGGCTTGGCTGCAAATGCTTCCTTGTCCTGTGTGATTGAACTGCAAAAGGAAACAATCATTAGGAACAGCACATTCCTATTAAATGAAGATAGGTAGGAGCACACTGGATAAACATGGATTTTGTCAAATCTCTAGCATCCTTAGAAGAAGTTAAAATATTCAGGCTGAAAATATTTTATCAAAGGTATTATGTTCTTGGTGAATTGAAAAATAAGAAACATAGATAAATATAGCCCTACCCCAAATTAAAATGGTATTCCTCTGGTTTTGATAGATGATAAGTACTGATGAAACTATAGGGCTTGCTTTGATTTAAATATCATCTTAAATGGACAAGTTACACAAAAAGAAGCAATGAATGATGATTTTTCTGCAAAGTACAGGAGATACACAACTCATAGAGAGACATATGACTATTCATATGGCATTAATTCATATTCACTCAGGATTACATTCCATATGCTATTTTCCTTAAAATATTTATCTGGGAGAATCCAGTTCATATTTACATATTCTGAGATTCTTCTATTACCCAAAATGAATACATATAAGCAATTCAAGCTGCTGAAGGGCAGTACTTGAGCACAGGTTCTCAGAAAACGATCAGCAGTCCTTTGGCATATGTTAAGAAATCTTTGTTACACAAATGGAATTTTCTCCTGTCAAAGAGTAAATACATGAGACTGGTTCATAATATGAGCTTTGATCTCTTTATTCTGGAGTTGGTGCTCTGGCTTTAAATCCATGTGTCTCCATTTCCTTTGGTTGTAGAATAGGATCTTGTCTGTGTATTACCTTATATATTCAAGGAACTTTGGTGAAACATTCATCTTTTAGCAAAAAAAAAAAAAAAAAAAAGCAAAAGTTGGGAAATTATTTGATTATTAATTCCTCTGTAAGAACACTTTAAAGAAATCTATGAAAAAGTCAATAAATGGGATATTACAAATATTTTCTTGTAGTTTTCATCTGCATTATCAAATTCAAGGTCAGACAAGGCCCATCCTATCACCCCTCTCTGGATGCTGAGAAAGCCAAGCAAGAATTACCTTGTCCCACCTCACCAGCCTGGCTGTGCTCCAGAATAGGGTAGTCCCTTTTAAAAAGCAGTACCAGGTGAATTACCTTGCAGGGAGTCTGACTGGTCTTGCATTCATGAAAAATTATCCACAGTATTCTGGTTTGATTTGCACTACCAAGAGCTCTGTCTTTTAAGCTTTGAGCAGTCTACTTGCCCTTGCTTATTCACTGTTTTTCCAAAAGCCTAAACCCCACTTTTCTAAAAAAGTTCTCCTAAAAATTTCATCTTTATAGAAATGCCAGCAGTACAAAAGGGTGGATGGTGGGTTCCAGAAGTCCTCTGTTTCTTCTGCCTTCACATTTTTGTATCTGAGTAATCACACCCACTTTCAACAACCATTTCTATCACCTGCATCTCTCCTCAGGATCAGCTTCTTTTTCATCAAACAGCAAACATTAACAGAAACACTGTGCCTAAAGGGCAGCTAATGTGGATTTAGAGTTAACTGCATTGTGATCACTGCCTGGGTGAAAACTCTTCCCTGTGTAATTTGCAAGGCAGTCAGTCCTTAAAATTCTCCAGACATGACAGGTTTTCCAGTCTTAAGCAGAAGCAGAATTATCAAAGTGGGATTCATTCATGATCTTAGAGCCAGTATTTTCTCATAAAGGTGAAGTTGCTTTGTCTAGGGATATCTTCCTCACATATACAATATATTTTGGAAGTAGCAAGGTATCTTAAAAGAGAAATTAAAGAAGGGGAAATGCCTTTGTATGTTTATTTTAAAATACCACTCTGTATGCATCTGCATTATTCTACATAGTTATCTGAATATTTTGAAGAATGAGATTAAATTCACATACTTTGATGAGTAATATCTTCTCATATTTGTCTAAAACTTTTAATTTTATTGAATAGCAAGAGTGATGAAAGTGTTTTCCATAATAATAACAATGACAAGCGGCTTATGATGAACTACAATTAACTCAGTGATTCATCAGTTAGCAGCAAAAATTTCAATGCATCCTGACATTTACAGCATTTGGTTGTGATTAACAGTCTTTGAAATGTCACAGAATTTTATTTAATTGGCTATGATTTTTTTTAAAGGTAATCACTGCAAAGAGCACATTTGTCACCAAAAGATATAATTGCAGTTGTCATATGACACAGTAGGTGCCTAACTACTGTACCAAGCACTTCTGTATTCTTACCCTGTATAATGTACACTGCATAAATTGATGATTGGAAAGAATTTGGAAGTGGATTTTTAAACATGCTTTTCAAAGATATCAGTATCAACCATCTTCAAGTCTTGACAACCATAGCAAATACTGAAAGGTAATTGCAAGGCAAAACTGACTGAGTTTAATTAGTGTAACCCCTGAACCATTCTAAAATCCAACCAGAATCTTAACAGACTATTTGTGTAATACAAAGCTTTCTCTATTTTTTTTTCCTTTCCTACACCACCCACTCTTTCCCCCTCCCCATTCACCCACTTTTTTTTTTTTTTTTTAATGTAGAAAAGACATCCTTAGTTAACCTATAATTGAAAGATGAGGCTTCTGGCACACAAAGGTCCCACCCTGTAGGCAAAGTGGAAAATGGTTTGTTGTACTCTCCTAAGGGGAGATTTAGTAGCTCATTCTCTGGCCTGGGCTGCTTAATTGAAGCTCCCAGAGACTTTGCAGATATGCCCATATAAAATGGAAAAGATTTTTATGCTGGCATTTCTGGAAGTTTATATGAGAGAAGGATTGAACCTATTACACTTCCTTTTAGAGTATAAATAAGAGCAATCAATGGAGCCCCTTGAAGAGAGCTGAACATGTAGCATAGTTCATCATGATCTTACAGATCTCTCATGGGGGGCACAATACAGCACATGGCATGTCAGACCTGTTTATTCTCAAAACTCTCAGTTTAGTTAATGAGATTTTTATACCACATTCATCATTATAACTTCAGTTACCTCACAGATTTTAAACCAAAGCAACAGATCTCGTTTCAGATCTCATTCACTTCCTGCAGTGTGGGGTTTTTTTTCAGTTTATGTAGATTTGGAGGACTAGCATGGAACACCTCTTGCACTGAGGCATTCATACTGTACTTCTGGGTCCCAAGACTCTATTTGGTGCCCACAATTTTTAACAAAACCCCCACAAACAGCCTACAGTGTCCTTTGCTTCATGCACCTTTTCCCACTGTCATTTTTGGCATGCACCACATGAAGGCATTAGTTCCACACTGTCTAACAGAACACATGAGCAGTGGGTGGAAAAAGAAACTTCTTTTTTCATTTTAGGATTTTACGCCTGGAAAAGAATCAATCAATATTGCCCTTCAAGATGAATACACAGGAATTAGAACCATTAATTAATCTGTGATCACACAGCATAAAGGCAGGCACACTTGTCAAGTCAAACTTTTTTGGAGAATATTTGGGTTTGAGCTCTTATTTCCAAGGTACACGCTTCAATCAAAAGACATTTTGATATTTAATTGAGATTTTTTCATGTTCCAACAGACTAACATACTTTAATATTTTTTCCTCAAAATGAATGATTGTACTTAAGGAAACATTTTAAAACATTTTCACAAATATAAACTCAGTTAAAAAAAAGGGAACAAGAAGGAGGTGAAAAAGAAAAAAAAATCTGAAAAGTGTGGACTTACTTCATTGAGCATGTTGAAAGCCTCATTTAAAGCAATGTCCAGCATTCCAATACCTTTTGCAAATAGTTTGTCAAGGTGCTCCCTGAAATGCTGAAATGTGAACAAGGAATTTTCATTTGTCAGAATGTTGTTACAACAGACATTTCAATGTCAATGGTTAAGGATTTCTGAATACTTTAGACTTATTCCTTAGACTTTATATGACCACATACACTGATTAACAAAGCAATTCCCAGTTAATCCTTTTTGACTCTTTAAGTAACATTGCAGTAAGGATGTGTTAGTACAATAAAAAGGCAAAGGCATCACAAGATACATTTTTGGCTACTTATTCAATCAAATAATTTTGCTTTGGTTTTCTGTTTGTGTTTATATTTAGAGAACTTCATGTTTTCTTTTCACTTTGTATAGCAATTTTATATAATTTCTAACTATTTTCCCTCTAGGTTTTTAGAGTCTGATACTAAATAAAAATAGTTCTTTCTGAAATTTAGCTTTGAGAGTACCTAGCTCTAAAAGATGGTAGACTCTAATCATTAGGCCATTGCAGTACAAATGCAGTTTATCAATGTCAATATTAATATTCAATTTATAAAAAAACTATTCTACACAGGAAGGTAGGGCAATTAATTTGTGAGAAGAAATTGAAGATCTGTGTGGGAAATAGCAGGGGAGGCAGTGCTTTTGTGAAGTGAAATTTCAGTCTTCGCAACTGGCTAAAAAGCACAAAAGCACTACAAAACAGAAAAGGGTATTTCAACACAGGTAGTAAAGAAAAAATGTCAGGGCAAGACATATACCACTGAAATATCAGTTGAAAAATAAAGAATATTTGATTTCAGAATGAGATCAAAACCAGCTTAATTCTACTTTCAATAACTTTCAGAAACCAAACCTCTCAAGAGGCAGGAGCCCCCTGCTCTTAATGACTCGAAAAGAATACTTCAACTTTACAACTTAAAAAGCTCTTTTTAGTAAAAAACTGCTCTCAGTCTCTTTCTGCTATCATTTTGGAGCCCTTGTATACTAATATCTGAATTTCCCAGGGTTTGACTTGAGTATCTGTCCAACTGTGTGCACAAACACTCCTGGGCAACTGTATGCTTAATTTCCATGTGCAAATACCAGAATATGCAATATCTATTTGTAGATTCATATACCTAATTGACATGCATAATCTTGGTAATTCTGAATGCAAATTAGGCACACAATTATGACAATCAGACATTGATGTCTGATTACAAAATTGCAGGGTCAGATCCTCACAGAAGTTGTGTGAGGAAGCACGGAAGTGTTCAGCTGGGGAGGGGTCTGTGATCATCCAGAACTGTCTGAAAGACATGAGCTGAAGAGAGTGAGGATACAAATCCTCATGTGCAGGTAGGTCAGGATGAAATCTTCCAGAACTTTAATGAGAAGAAACCCAGGATGGTTTTTGATGTCCTTCATTTTCTGTGTACATGGGATAGTTACTTTTTAAGTAACAGAACATAAAATCACACCACTGTTGCATATGGCTTTGGCTTAACTGAACAAGAGGATAAATCCATAAGCAAATATCATGATTGAACTTGAAATTTCTCTTATAATGAGGTTGTTGGAAGCATTATTTGGTATAACCTGGTGTACTCCCCCTTTCAAGTCTCACAGTTTAAGGAACAACTGTAAGGATTTTGGATCATACTTGGTTAGATGATTACAGTTTTCATATTTCAGGGATTAGGTAAAATTGTGTCTCAAAATACGACAGCAACTAACAACTTTGTTGCTTTGCTGTTTCCTATTTTTAATTTACTGGGATTTAAAAGTTACTGAATTTAAATAATTCAAGTCAGGCAATTTATTTCAGCAAATCTGTACCTGAGAGTTGACACATATTCAGAGCACTTCTCATGATTCAGAACACTGGCGAAGTTAGGGAGGTAGAGGGGGCAATCTGAATACAAGCAAGAATTTGATTTTCCTTTCCTGATTTCAGGTAATTGCAGACAATTTAAAAATTCTTCTAAGATGAAGACCACAAAACTGTGAAACTGAATTTTTCCTTCATGGCAGAAGCTATCAAACCTGTAGCCAAAATGAGACACTGATTTATCTAGCCTACAGAAAACCTGAAGAATAATTTACTAATTTGGTGGCAATTCTGAGGAAATTTCAAGGCAACTTCTTTTACTGATCCCTTATCTTAGAGGCTGCTCTAATGGCCTCACAAGTTTTATTGAGATTAGAAAATGACCACAAGTAGGTGACAAATTTTTATATCCTGGAAGCAAATGGTCACCCTCCAAGCAAACAGAGTCCAGTGTCTGAAGAACCATCAGGGAAATTCTTTGGCTTCCATTACAATAATATAAGAGTACCCATAATCTTCAAAGTTTTATTCTTTCCAAACAAGAAAAAAAAAAAAAAAAAAAAAAGGAAAATAACAAAGTAAAACCATCTTCATTTGACATCTGAGGAAACAAACACACCTGAAAGCAGGTAATGGTACATTAACACAGAGAGCTGAGTTTCAATCCTCCAATGCCAGGTAAGAGCTGTATCAATCAGCCCATCCCAGACAAACATCAAAAAAAAAAGCACAGAAGATGCCAGCTGAGGCAATCCCAAATGTGTGGCACTTGTGTTTACTGTGGTAAACATTTGCAGAATTATACCAATGGGTTTTCCCCCAGCATCATGACTGAGCTTGTCACAACAGTGAGCTTGGCTCACCTTTTATTTGGCACACAGTCTACAAAACCTCACAAGCTGTTTAAATGCATTTTAACATGAGAACAACACCTAAAGCCACACAAATAGAGATACATCACTCAATAAGTGGAGCTTGCTGTGGTTTATAGAAGATCCCTCTCCTGGATGTCCTGGAAATCTGTTTCCCTTTATATCTCTCTGGCACTGACACAATGGAAGGAAACCAATAGCAAATTTACTGTTGTAAACTGACCAAATCCCCACCTCCACTCTTCCCATTTAGCTAGAAAAAAAGAATCCATTTTTAAAATTATTGTTATTTGCTTTACTGCTTCTGAATTAGTTAATTGAGCTTATTTTTTTTACAAACAACAAAGTTTTGTTTCATTCTTGTTAAGCCAATATGCTACACAGGAGTCCCAGTACCCTGCACAAACCTTCCATTAGAGTCTACTTATGTTTACTGAAAATAAGGTATCACTTATGAGGAGTAGGAATATGCAAATTAGATGGGGTGTAGTATCATAGATTCAAGCCAATGAATAAAGCATTTTCCACTGGTTCCAAAAAGGAACAGTTCACAACAAATATATTCAGCAGAGGTTGTACAGTTACACTGAAAAAGCACGATATTCACTATTAGTTGTCTGACAAGGTTGAGCCTCCTACAGAAAAGCATATTTAATGGGTTCAGCATTCCCCCAGGTTTCCTTGTCAGCTTTATTGCAAGTCTTGGCTGCTTCTAGAATTACTTCCCATGCCTATCCACGCTTACTGTAACTCCAAATGGTCCTGGGAAATACTTGGCAAAGATTTATCAGATTTGTGAAGATGGACTACATCAGCACACAAACCAGGAAAGAAACAGAAACAATCAGAAGGCCTGTGTGAGGTGGGAGATGCTCACTTGTGTGTCATGGGGAAGTTCACCCACATGTACTGACAGATAAATGTCCATCACATTTACATAAATGTAAAATGCATTTAGGCATCACCCCCTTCCAAGTCCTTCAAGGCTGGCTTGCTGGTGATGATTATCCAAACTCCTCTGTTTCCTGACAAGTTGTGTTGGAAAAGAACAGGGTTTTTTTGGGAAAAAACAATCATAAAAACAATGCTGAACAAAGAGCTCAAGATTCAATATACTCAGATTAAAATCAAATTCTTCTTTAGTAAATTAGTTACTGCAAGAGTAAATGTCAGACCAAATTTCAGTGGTCAGGGCCTTACTGAAAATTTTGAGAGTCTATAACAGCTTGACAGTTTTCAAATAAGAGTAGACTTCAGTAAGACTTTACTATCTTGGGGTTTTTAACAGCTAAGCAATGCAATTCAAATTTCTTTGAATCTTAGATAAATATGCAAAAGTAATTTGCTTAAATAAAATTCAATATGCAAAATTTGTATTTACCAACCTCTTATTGGAAATTTCACTCAGCTTCTTTGCTGAATCAGTCTTCTGGTTATTTAATTTCTGGTAATTGCATAGAAAAAGAAAAGCTTTTTGGAAGTTATACTCCACATCTGTCTATTTCTGTCATTCGAATTTACACTGGGGTAAGTTCTTGATTCAGTTTGGAGTTACTGTGCCTATCTGTGCATCTAGAAGATGATATATTTCATCTGGAAACATTTACAGAGAAATGTCCTCAACCCATATACAGCACATTAAAAAAACATATAAAAGAGGAATGTATATTGTAATATTGTTACTTCAAATCTGGAGTTACATTAAATCAGATTGTCATCTGATTCCTTTGGGGTAGGTAAATTGTAACATGGAGTTTCTCAAAGATGAAAACCTCTTGGCCCAAGAAAACTGGTATTAAAATAGGCAGTTCCACATGTTTGTAATTTGTGGAGAAAGTGCAGACGGTGACAGAATGGTGTCTGAACTATTTCCCACTCTTTTTTAAATTTGTGTATAGCAAATTGATACACTTCAAGGTAGCACCTGTTTAACACTAATGCCAAATTATAAAATAGTCTGGTAACATTCAAATATACCTTGCATATTCTATATTATTAAACCACATTTAGAATCGCAGATTAATTTCAACCTCAGTTATGCTACCCAATGTAATTACAGATTTAATTTTTGTGATAAACGAAACTCAAAGCTCGTTCTGTGAATTAGGGATAGCTTAAAATATCCACGTATCTAACCTGAACTTCACTGCAGGTATGTGCCAGCACAAAAATTTATGACAATTGCTAGGCTGTAAAAACTTTTAGAAATAAGTGGAGACACCGTGACACCTGCCATATAATCTGACAATACAATTATTCCTAAAAAAAATTATTCTCCTATTGTAAAATGAAAGCTGAAACACTGTACCTTGGAAGAAATCTAGTACTGGGATGCTTACTGTGTACCTTAGTAAAACTGGCAGCACATATACTAACAACACTCAAATCACTGTCACATTTGAAGCTGTAACTTTGTCTTTTAAAAATACATCAAGCAGACTCTATTCAATAGGGTTACTGAACAGAAAAATGTTTTCTGAAGTTGTACTTGACAGAAATTCATGGTTCAATTAGATCTTCATTGCTCTGAAAGCTACAAAAAACAAGCACTTACAGAACGAGCAGTTTTGCAAAAAAGTAATAGAACAACTTGCTCAAAACATGTGGAAGTGTCCAAACATATTATACAAATTATACTAGCATCTCCTCCTGGTAGGTTGTTCCTAGCAGCAATAAAAACCTAATGTTTAATGAAGACTTCCAGCTCAAGGCTGCATTACTTGGCTGTTCTTTAAGCTGGCAGGGAAGAGGTCTAGATGCTTAGAACCATTACTTCTTTCAAAGCATCTCCACACTTTCTTAAAGAAAAGCATGTTACATGCTGGAGATTCAGGGCTGAAAACCTATTTTCTCCAACCTTCACTCCTTCCCCATCACAAAAACTCATGGATGTGTTAAACTTTAAAATGCTTAATTATCCTAAATGTGTTTGATGTCCCTCCAAAAGCTACTGTAATACTCCAGACATTTATTAATGTTTTAACCAGGGAGTGGTGTTAAACAAGTAACCCCTAACAGGTAGGACGAGGCTTGTTCAAAAAAAATGTCTGCTTTCATTACACCAATCACTATGAAATTTGTACCAGTCTTTAAAACATTCCTTTAGCATGGCTGAACACTACAAAGGTAAAAGTACTCATGCTATACATTTTTTTCTGTCTGACTGCTCTCTTTACTTAACAAAACAATGCAGGATCAAAAATCTTTGGCTAACTTGAGCTCCATTATCATATAAATTAAGAAGTCTGACTTTTCACCCCTTACTTAAATACAGCTGTGAGAAGAGAGTTCAGAGATTCCAGCTGAATCTTTACTCCTAATTTAAGTAAAGATGCAAATGGAATAAAGACTGTGCATTCTAGAGGAAAAGCATGCAGCCTCATCAGTAATAACTGAGATGTTATTCAAAGAGAAAAGCAGCTTCCTTCCTCTGTGTCTATTTTGTACCAATTTACTCTAATGTCAGGTATATGTTCTTACCTGAAAGACAAAGAAAAATGAAAGGAGGGGGATGAAACAGAAATTGGCTTCAAAATATCTTCCCTGGTGCTTGCAACAGGAAACTAAGATACTTTACTGAAAGGAGAGTGTCACCAAGGAGAGGATATGAGAGCTACAATGCTTTAAATGCTTTTTCATACTTTAATGAGAGTGGATTTCTTTTTTTTTTTTTAGGTAAGTAGTTCCCACACTGTGGTCCACAAAATAATGGTAAGTGCTCTAAAGCCAAAGTGTGGAATTAACACTGTGTTTACAATATTGTTTCCGTCCCAAGAAGAGAAGAGGTGGGGAGGGGATCAAGAGTAACAGTGTTTCAATGAGAAAAATGTATAAACCAGACAGCTTTTCTTTTTTCCTTTTTTTATAAGACTAATTAAATTTTCTGAAAGTCTGGCACTGTGGAAACCCCTTACATTCCCTGAACACTGTGGATAAGAGTTCCTGCAACACATCCCTGAATGTGGAAGGAAGAGTGTGTTCATTTGCTCCATAATCCCACTGAATGGTCAGCACCAACACCACTGAGAAGCACTCCTTTCCCAGGCTGCTGTAAGCCCTGGGGCTGAAGCTGTTTCCTGTAGCCTACAAAAAAATCCTTCTTCTCCATTCCCTGAAGATGCCCCCCGGTTTTGCCTTACCTAGGTAGGCTGTGCATGGCAACAGAACAGCTCTGGCTACAGCCCAGCTGCCTGAGGCAAACTCAGGATCACTCAGGGCTGAACCGTGAAAAGCCGAGGCTGTGGCTGGGCAGGGGCTCGGGATGAGCGGGGCAGCCTCAGAGCTGGCACCACAGAACCCTCCCAGCAGGAGCAGCACCACACTCGGCTCTCCCTAAAAAACAGGATCGGGTCTCTCCCCACACCCAGCCATGGCTCAGCTGTCCCAGGTTAGTTTAATTTAACCTATTTGTCCTGCTTAGAAGCTTGGTTTGCCCTTTAGCTCACTACAAATGAAGTGCAAGTGATAAGGACAGCTAGTTTAGATTCTGTTTGTTTGTTTAGTCTAGAGATTAAATGCAATTCAAGGAACGACAGCCAGCAGGTTTAAGTGACATCCTCAGAGTGGAAAGATTCCATTTGAAAGCATCTGAGCCACGCAGAAAGACAGTAAAGTAGCTCTTCAATTAATAGTTTCAGGAAAAATATAGATTGGGGTACTGACCCTGTGAGAGCAATTTTTACTTGGAGTTATTGAAACAGATTCTTTCCTCATGAGATTAAAAGCTCCAAACACCTCAAATTTCTTATCTCTGCTTCTAAGAACTGTCTTAATTTGGTACAAGTGATGTCAGATGAGCCTAGGAAGATGCAGTTAGAAAGAACTGGGGTTTGCATTGCTGTAGGTCATGGTGTGTATGTCATGTATGTTTTTTCCTTAATGGTCATTTAATGGGATTTTTTTTATATTGATATTCATGTGTTATGGTTAAAAAAAAAAGAGAAAGAGAGAGAAATATACTACCAAAATAGTAGATATTCAAGTTTATTCAGCATAAACTAATAGTTTGGTAAAACTGGTTCCATGCATGTTTCCAGCCACAATGCTTTAAGTGATACATGTCTTAAGAAAGGTCAGGATTATGAATAAAAACATAAAAGAGTGAAGCATTAAAAACTCTGTCCCTGCAATCATCAGCATCATACATTTCTTTCACATAAAAGAAAATGATAGCAATATGAAATATCATTACAGTAAATTTTAATTGTTTCTATTCAAAGTTATCATTTGGGAATATATATATTTCCCAGCTAAAGAAAAAGTTTTCTAACTTTTTTGGAATGCTTGTGCTTGGTTTTTTTGCTAATAAAGTTTATATTGGTAGTAACAGGTGGGGTCATCCTTGCACCCATTCAGCTGAGGAGAACACTTGACATGAAAATGAAGGATAGAAAGTTCTGAACCAAATATATAGCTACATTTTCAGACCTATGTTGGAATTCCAAAAAATCAGGCATGTGGAGACATATGTAAACTGAAACAATAGATTATATCAAAACATTGCCTGTCAATCTCCTGCTCTACTTTGCCAGTACAGAAACATGGTCACTACTGATAATGGCTGCTTGGAAAAGCTACAGAACACAGTGTTTGTCTTGATACTTTTCTTGGGGTTTTTATTATTTAAAAAACAAACAAAACAAAAAAGAAAAAATAAAAAAAGTTATTATTAACAGTGAACATGTAAAGGAGTATTTCTCTTGTAAGACTGGTTGAGAAAGTGTAATTTTTTCTACTTTTTTTTCTGATATTAAAATGGAACCATGGCAATTACGGAAAGAAAAAATTAACTACAGGAGAAGTCTGGTGTATCTGTGAGACTCACAGAAATAAAAGTTATAATCCAAATGGTTGAATACTTATGATGAGTTCCAAAACACAGCTAAATTCTCTGGATCACTTTTGGAATGTGCACGTGAACAGCATTTTAAGACATGTTTTTACTATGGGCCTGACCAAAGAACTATGAATTCATAAGAAACTTTCCCAGTTAATTCAGTGAGTTTTCATGAGGTAAATTTGCTGTGTCAGTGCAGTCAAATCACAGAGTACCACTTCTTAGAACAGTATCAGATATTTCAGAAATCTGTCTTTAGTTCAGGAGCAAGATAACTGAATTACTCATGTAGGATTAAGTTGCTGCCCAGCTTCTTGGACAATCTTTACTTTGTACTCTGAGCTATACTCAGGACAATGGAAATTTTGTGCCTTCTAGTGTCCAGGCAAATAAATTTTTAACTTTGTTACAGTATCTAGAAAAGTGATATAAGGACATAAAAGCTCACATATAAGAAAGAAATGAAGATTGGCAAAGTCATGTTGTATACAAATGTACCAAACTATTACATGCTAACTGTCTCAAGTTTGTTCTCCAGTTCTGGCCTTTCAAGGAAAGAACATTAACTAGCTCACTAATATGAATAACTAGAAAAAAAAGTCATATTTAATTAATTTATAGACAAAATACAAAATTACTCTGTAAATAAATAAATAAAATCATTTCACTAACCAGAAATTATATTGATGTTTATTCTGAAAAACAGAATATGAACTTTTACTTAACTATTTTGAAAAATTGAGCTCTGGTCATAAAATTTGAGCATCAGCTGGGTGGCATAAAAACTTTCTTATTAATTAAAATAAAATAAATCTGACATTAAGTAACATATGGGTGTGGGGTAATCTGCATTTTGATCAGTTGCAGAATGATGGAAAGGTTAACTGTAGGATTAATTTCAGACAGGACATCTGGGCAATACATTTGAATCTTCAGATCTGCATCTAGAACTTGCACAGATTTCATGTGGCTTATTTGATGTACCCACAATAAAGTGCTCATTTAGAAAATCACAGTTCACAAATAAGGGACTTCAACACCAAATTAGTAGAAACAATTCATGCCCACATAGCAACCAAATGATATTTAGATATCTACAGTGGTAAATATCAAGTATATAAAAGAAGCAGCCCATGAAGACTCATTTCTGTAGGACATAGATAAAATGCAAAGAAGTCTTGGGAGTAATACAGTAAATATTACTTAAGTAATGCAGTAAAGGTCAGCATAACAAGATCAGAAATAATTTTGTCTTGGTAAACACAGAGACACCAAGCACTGACACACTTTAAAGTGTGTTTTCAGAGCTAAATTTTCCACTTCCTGTAACAGATCATTGACCACTTGAGCACAGATTAACTATCTCACTGGGTGTTAAACTGAATTCGGGGTTGAGCTGAAACTCTTCTGATTGCCTTCAGTAAAAACAGAGAACTGCTTACAGAAAGAGGTATGACTGCTGCCCTCTCATTAACTGGCTCAGGGCAGCTGGAGAAACCATTTTAAGAAGAGAGGAAGCCTCAGCAAGGAAGAAGCTCTACAGTAACAGAGGTGGCTCATTTTAACAAGTCTTTCCCACTACAAGAATCATGGGGCTTTTCAACCATCTTATTCAATAATGGCATAAACAATCTTACCTCAGCTTCTAAAGTGTGTTAGAGCACTGCCTGCACAGAACCACTGCAGAAAACTGTCAGGCAATAAACTAAACTTCAAGCTGCTGATTTACACCACAATCTCTCTTCAAATAAAATTTGCACTGTAGTCACTGTAATGGATATTTTTTTCCTAAAAAATTCCAGCAGGATGTAACTAATCTGAATATTTTCACAAAACGTTCTCCAATGAGTGCATTATTACATTGACAGACCTGTTTGGAATGTTAAATTCTTTCTTGTAGTATTACATTAGTTTGGAGACTTTGTTTCAACTTCAGTGTTACTTTGAGTTAAGAATGCAATCTCTTCCTCAATAATTTTTGTTAACAGAATGATAGTTCAATTTAAAGTGGTTGAAATATTTTACTTAAAATAATGACCAAGCTTTATTAATAGTATATTTTCAATGACTCCTGCAATTTTCCATTGAGTTTATTCAACCAAATTGAGTAGGAGATTATTTCTTTCTTTCTACTGAGTCACATAAAACTCCTTTGAAGCGGCATGAGTAGAATAATTAATATATTAAAATAATGGAATGTATTGTGCTAGGAAAAGATCATTATAGCACATTGTTACCCACTGCATCCCAGGTCTCCACTGTTTTGAAACTTTCATTCCTTACCTCTTTGTTGGCTCTGTCTGCTTGAACTAATGTTCCATTCAGGCACGGCTCTACGTAGTGGAGTTCTTCATTATACTACAGAGAGAAATACAAAGAATGATGAAAAATTTAATTAAAAGCTTGGAAGATACAAGTCAATTTAATGACTTAGAACTACAGTGAATGAAACATGCACAGAAAGCAAGAACAAAAGGATTTTGTTAATTTTTAAAAACTTTCTGTGGCACTTCTTTTCCTTTTACATGATTCTTAATTTTTCAGAGGTTTGAACTCCTAAAGGAGTATTGAATGGATGCCAAAACTCAGGTGGAGTTGAGGGTACTATATACAACTAGCTGGCAAAAATATGCCTCAAATTGAAATCTGGATAGTATTAAAAGATCACGATTTATAAATAACATCAAAGAACTCCCAGATCTTTGCTAGGTATAAAAAAAGTTCTGAAAAATATCTGTGGCACTGTGTAACATTTTAAAAGTACTGGAACAACTATACCAAAAAAAAAAAGGTAAGTTGGATGAATCCTGTAAATGACAATTTTCAAAATTTCTGTCAAGCAGAGTGGCTATTATAGACAGTCATGAACATGTGACAGATCTTGAAGGAATTTTCTGTTTTGCTCCCAAGGTGTAGGTAAGTTAAGACAGCCCAGTCCTACACTCAGAAGCATCCTAAGCATTAAAAACAATGAAGTGCAATCTGCAGTCAGTAGAACTTGAACACTAATGGATGACTGATTGAAATTTGGACTTGCTTAATTCTTTTAAACCTTTCAATACAGATCCCATTAATAAAGCAGTACCTTCAAATCATTGTCTAGATAGATCCTTGATTATTCTCCCACTAATTTATTCCACTTTAGAAGCAGATAACTTTACAAGTTATCACAGATCAAATTGCGAGGCCTTTGCATCCAAGCTTTTGATGGTTTCACCCTTCCCTCAAGGATTAAGTGAATCAGAACTCCCACAGTAAACAACACCAAAACAATCAGGGTAAACATTTCATTAGATTAATGTAAGCATTTACTCCTTTCTTCCTCCACCTCAGTGGGAATAAGGAAAGCCCTACAGCTTGTAACAAAAAGTTGCTTAGACAGGGGTCTCTGTCACTGTGAATTCTCACTGTCTCTCTCTGCCTGTAGCTCCAAATTTGCTCTGCTCTCTTCAGTTTAACACCACACCTCTCTCTGCACCACAGACCCCTGCAACCTGACCCACTTTGGACACTTGTCATCACCATTCATTCCAGCAGTGCACCACTCAACACACTCATCACCACATAATTACTCTTACACAGGGAAGAGTATTTAATTTGAACTGCATGAAGTTATTCTTGAGGCACTCTGCCAGACTCAGTCCTCAGCTATAAGGGAATAAAAACTCAGAGTAACTTATTATTGCTGGATATACAGATGATTTATATCAGCATCAATATAGGGACTGTTTATACAGAAACAAGTAAAAATAATTGAAAGATATTTACACAATTTCTGCAGAAGATTTGCAAGCTTGCCTAATTATTTTAGTGCTGTCAATGTTATTTCAATATATGAGAGCATGTGGACTTTTCTATTGTTCCAAAGGTAACACAAAATACAAGGCAAAGGCTTCTAGAACAGTTTAGAGTCACTGAGTGTCCCGTGTGCGTCTCAGTCTCATAACAGTTTATTGATCTGATAAGTGTTGCACTTTCCCCTGTGGTTTCTCTCTTCAGACTGCTTTCCAATCTATCTCCCGAGAATCATTGCAAAATAATAATGCCAAATTTACACAGCATCTCTTATTATAGTCCAAAGTCAAGACCCTACTCCATGCTATTTTAAAAAATAAAATACTGAAAATCTGTACCAGACTCTGGTACACCAGCCCTTACTCCCAAGGTTCTTCCTGCTCATACACAGGTTTTTCTCAATATGTTCTTTAATCAAGATACTTTCCATTTAAGCCTGTCTCAGTTTGATTTCTGTAGCTGTCATTGGAAACTACACGAGCACACATCCCTATCTTTATATCATAGCAGGCACAGTGTCTGCCACTGGCCAACATGCAATAAAATGCTAAAGCCCACCTGTCTCACACAACTCTCAAACACCTGCTTGAAAGTAAACTCAAAGTTTCCTAACATTGCAGCACCACTGCATTTTTTAAAAAAATCTACCACCACCAGCAAAGAGATGAAACAACTTCCTACTCTATCAGACCTTGCAGCTAAATAGCTGTAATTTCTGTCCACTAGATTTCCTTAAGATTTAACTACTGTGTTGAGTTACTCATGCCATCAGGCTGTTCTCAGAGACTGCAGCTGCATCACAACCCAGATTCCCAGCAGTTTCCCACTAAGCCTTTAGTGTTACACAGTTGTGCAGGATAAAGGATGCTCACACTTTCACAGAGGTCATGCTTCAAGTCCCTTCACCTTTTATAACAACCTGCTTAAAAAAAAGGGTAATTAAAATTTTCATTCTCGCATAGACAGCACAATTGCATAGAAAATGTAGATATTGATCCTTCTAAAACCCAGACACATTGTGACACTATTTCCAATTGTGGCATATAAATCCCTCTGAGATTATCACTATCAGAAAGGATGTTAAGCAATGTGGTATGTATGGCAGAAGCAGCTGGATGGTGCCAACACAGGTAAAGGAGTATTTTATGTAATGATGTTCTAAAACAGTGGGCATAACTTGGAAGTGTTCTCTGTGTTGTGCATCTGCTGTGCAGATACAATGAAAGCACAAAGAAAAATCTTCCTATGGAAAGGTATAGAAGCTTCTCATGGTTCAAAATCTTCCAAGGCTGCATTTTAATGATCTATTTTAATTTTAATCTCTTTACTAATTGGATACACTTTCTAATCATTTTTTTTTTAAATCTCAAATATAAATAGATGGAGAAACTACTGGATGGAATTATTTCAGTTCCTAATGAAATTCCTAAAAGAGCATCTGTCTAAGCCCATGAAAACTGGAATTCTGATATAACATGTGAAAGCATTCAAGCATAAATTCAAACAATAAATTTGCATATCCACTTGATAAGATCCTTAGTACAACTCTCACCTTCTAGTAAAACACTTAACTTGTGCTTCATAGCATTTATTTGATTTCTTTGCCCTTGTCCTTGGTTGCTTTACAGTGATATTGGTGATGCCTTTCTTTTAACTGTGCCAGATCTTCAAAGTGCAAATAGTGAAGAAATTCTTCCCTCCTCCATGTCCCCACTACCTCATCAGTATTTTGGACTTAGGCCTGCAGTTTTTCAGACATTTAAAATTTTGTATTTAGTGAAATAACTTCCTGATCTGATTAACAACTGCTGACTTCACCAGAAATGTCCAGTACAGATGCACTGTAATTTACCTCAGTGAAAGCCTGCATTTGGCTTTTCAAGAGTTCTTGCATTACACTGTTTTCCCACATTTCCTGGTGTTACACAGCCCCATTCCTCCATACCCTGGGGCAGGTGGCATCGTGGCCTGTGACAGTTGTGGCATCTGGGAGAGCTGATACCTGCACAATAGCTGGGAATAGCCTGTGTTTTGCTGAGGGAAGGGAGGTAAAAATTAATTACCTTCCTTTCTGAGCTCCTCTTTGAAAACAGTCTACTGTCAAATATGTAATTACATGGATATTTATTCTTTTATTTACGTAGTAATAGTTATCTATTTTATTAGTTCACATTATTTTGTCCCTCTACTTATTTCTTTGCACAACAGGCATAAAAATGTAAATGAGCTAAAATGTGGACTTAGAGAAACCATATTGTTATTTAGAGAGCTGCTGGCCTACATTCTGTAATAAGATAATATTCATAGTCTGAAAATGAGGTATATATGGGTTTAGCACACCTATACAAGCAGTAGTATCCATTTTCCTTATCACTTACCTTATTTCCTCTTTGTGATATTTAGGCTGCCTGGAGCAAGGTCTACAGAAGCTGATTAAAATCACATTTTTTTTGTACAACAATACACAGATAAAATATTTCACATTATAATAAAGCATACCCAGATATCCAATTCAGCCCAGCCTAGCCTAAGAAGTCAATCCAGAAAATGAACCAAAGGAATTGATGTTCCCATAGTTTACTGTGCCCAACAAGTGGCACACAAGCAGAGCCACTGCTTGGAGACTTCATATGGAGGCTCATTTTGGCTGCCTCTCTTTGTCAGCCTTTTCACACATCAGCTCTACACAATCTGATTATTCAGACAGGCTGAAAAGTAAGTTTATCCAGGCTCTATTCTGTAGGAATAAAAAAAAAAAAAGGAGATCCTATTGGAGAATTCTACATATTAATGCAGGGAGCTATACTGCTGTGCTTTGAATTAAAAAATACTTTTATTGTAATCAATTTCGCTAAAAGGGTGTGTCTAAAGCAGTAAAATTAATTTAACATTCTTGGCTCCATTAATATTTTGCTAATTCCATGTAGAGTTTATATAAAAGCATTTTAAAAATTTCAGCATTGACAAAATTAGTACTTGTTTTATGATAATATTGTTAATTTAATGCTTGACTTGGAATTGTACTTCAAAGTGAATTGGAAAAATATGCCTTTTCTCTTATTGTTGCAGATATCTCTGTTCATGCACCAGTGAACTGACCTTAAATTTTAACACAGACAGCACAAAATTGCTGTTGTATTTAAATAATTTTTTTTGCAATTCATTCATCTTGTCCATCAATTTCGGATGGATATTGCAACAAGCTAACCATGAAAGTAAAATGATCTTTTACATTACCCTTTTATGTTTATTCTCTGGGAAGACCTGCACTGAATTCTGCTTTCTGATGTATAAATATGTATAGATATAGATATCCAGGTATACAGAAATACAGGTGTGTATTCATTCTGTTAATCACTGTGCATAATAAAACCATCCTGACCATCACAGTCACTCAAGATTTTGCTTCATCTAAGTACACAAAGTACAAAGTTTGTCCAGATTTCCCACACAAATAAAAATCTTACTCCAGCTCAAATTTAGGTCTGGGGAGAGAGGGAAGTTCTTGGCCATTTGTCTGGGACTTCCAGGAGTCCTCACAGAGCAACAATGTGGAGTGGCCTTTCAGAGCAGCTGGTCAGAGCCAGGATCAGCTCTGTGCTTTGTGAAGGTTCAGTCTCCAACATCTGGGCACAGCAGACCTGTTTTTGCACACACTGCACAGCTGGACAGCTCTGGACACAGGGGTTTGGTGTAGGAGCACAGATGTGTGTTACAAAGGGGATTTCTTGGGCTGACATGTGTGTATCTTACCTTCAAATGAAACTGCTGTCACGTCAGCAGGCTGTGTCAGAATTACCAAGATATAATCTCACTCAAACATTTGTCTATAGATAAAAGCTATATGGGATTTTCAGGGCTTGCACACCAAGTAGCCTCTTGTGTGGGCTTTGCTGTCTCATGTTTTGATCACTGAAAAATCATCTCTGCTCTTGACAAATTTCATTTGCCCTGCTGGCACTTGGTCAAAGCAATGCTTTGGAAGCAATTTCTGCAGATATCACAGATCACAGGGACTGGCTCTGCCGTGTCCCCTCTCTGTGTCTTTCACACACCACATTTTGAAAGCAGTTTGTGGTTCAGCCCAGCCTGCCCTGGCCATTCCTCAATGAAAAGCCCACTCCCTTTCTTCACAGCTCAGGTATCTCTTGCTAGTTTGTTACATTTACAAGAAAACTAATTTTGTTGTTCCTTTACATTGTTTTTTTGGTGGGTTTTTTTTTGCCTTGTGGGACCACAAGACAAAGCTGGTTCAGGGGAAGTTTAGATTGTATACCAGGAAAAAGTTTTTAACCCAGAGGGTGGTTGAAGAGTAGAACAGACTCCCTAGGTGACAACACCAAGGCTGACAGAGTTCAAGTAAAGTTTGGACAACATTCTCAGGCACATGGTGGGATTCTTGTGGTGTCCTGTGCAGGGCCAGGAGTTGGACTTGATGATGCCAATGGATCCCTTCTAACTCAGCATATTTTATGATTCTGTGTCTCAGTACAAAACAACTCCCCACAAATCATTCCTGTGGGAGAACAAGGCAACAGGACAGCTCTTCACCCCCTCACTGCCACTCCTGTCGTGCTCTCCTCATTCCCCCTGCATTTCTGTGGTACCTCTTTCAATGCAGTGAATACCTTCAGGTTCATATTTGCACATCAATTTCTAATGAAAGCAAACAGCTGCACTGGTAAATGTAAAAACACGTTGCTATTTCTACTTATTTAAACAATCACACACATATTTATCCTAAAAGAGATTCTAGAGAGGAGAAAACCTACAGAGGAAAAAATTACCTCAGACAAATGCTGTGACTAGCACAGTGATTCAATTTGTTTCTAAAAATTCACAATTTCTGATACCAGCCAAGCACTGCAGGAGGGCTGCAGTGCCCCCACACAGGCAGGACCCGGGAGGAGCCATCAGCAGCTGGAAACATCTGGAAACACAGCTGGGAAAATGGTGAAAGGAGAGTGCTGCTGGACACCAGGGGCTGCAGGTGACCCACACCAGGGTGAGGACCCCACTGGAGCCAGACTGGGGTGGGGACACCCCTGAGGGATGTGGCCATGGGAGACCCGGGCTGGAGGGGACAACAACGAGGAGCAGTGAGGAGGGGCAGTGAGATTTGCTGCTGGAAACCAACCCTTGGCTCAGCCACCTCCTGCTCCTCACCCTGAGAGGAGCAGCTGGAAGGGCAGCAAAGCTGCTGGGACGGGCCCTGGGGAGGTGCTGGGACCAAGTTCCACCGGGGAAACGGGGAGGAATGGCTCAGGTGTGGGATTCTTCCCTTTTCTCAACACTAAATCAGTGATCAGAACCTTGTGTAATTTGGCAAAAAGTTATGACAAAAATTCTGTGACTCAGTACAGAGTGTACTGTATTTTCACTGCATTACTTAGGCAAAATCATTAGTTTGGATTCAAGCTATGTATGTTTTTACATATTTTGTTATAGATGAGCCTTTTGATTTTCCCAAAGTAAAATTTTCACTTAAAAAGTCAACTTTTCTTTTTATTTCCTACGTAATTTACAGTAGCTGTTGCAACTACTGAGAAACAGAGATTATACACCAAAAATTGGCTGGTCAGGCATCTTAGTAATTACTCTAGTTGAAACATTCTTTCAACTTACAGAAGTTATTTAGATTACAGTTAATCACATTTTTTTT